>VWZT01011773.1:221721-234303 GCA_013397055.1 Pachycephala philippinensis
GAATTTATACCTGACCTATTCCTTCTCAACAAGAAGGTTGCTTCACAGGGAAGGCTCTTTTAAAGAGAAGGCATATTCAGAACTCCAAGCAACATCTTACCAAGAAAGACAGAAAAAGTAGCTACACCTGTATCAATCCCATGGCTATTTGTGTATGTTCTCTTTAATATTATACCTATTTCTTTTGCTATTTTGTAAGCTTCGTCTGGCGAATTGGCAACCACTCCGTGTGGAACAGAAATGCCAGCCTCCTTCAACAGTCCCATGCTCAGGTATTCATGGAGCGATAGCCTCCTCTGTTGCTGCTGTTGCACCTGAAACCCATGATTATTGAGTATTCCTGGACTTCCAGCAAGCACCTGAAGGAAAAGAATAAAAAGAAAAAAAAGAAAAAGAAAAAAGAATAGAATAGGAAAAAGCCAGAAAATAACAGAAAAGAATAGAACAGAAAAAAAATTAAAAAAGAAAAGGAAAAAATGGAAAAAGGAAAAAAATGAAAAAATAAAAGGAAAAAAATGAAAAAAGAAAAAGCAAAAGAAAAAAAAACAAAAGAAAAAGAAAAAACAAAAGAAAAAAGAAGACGAAAAAGGAAGAAAAAGAAAAAGAATAGAAAAAATTAGAAAATAATAGAAAATAATAGGAAAGGAAAAAATGAAGAAAGGGAAAAAATGAAAAAAGAAAAAGAAAGCAAGAGAAAAAAGAAGAAAAAGAAAAAGGAAAAAGAATAAAATAGAAAATACTAGAAAAGGAAAAAATGAAAAAAGAAAAAGAAAAAAAAAGGAAAAAGCAAAAGAAAGGATTCCTATAAAAAGGTAATGAGAACCTCAGTGCTTGTCAGCACATTTATAAAAACTTTCATGTCTGTCACTTCTGTGACACTCTGTCCTTCTGTATTAAAGGAAAGAATCACTAGACCTTGAGAGCCAATCTGCTCCATTGAATGATGCATTTCTCACACCACTTCTGAAAAAATTATTAATAGACATTGGAGTGGGCTGAGAGAAGTGAGTTTATGATCTCCTAAGAAACTAAAAAAATCTGTGTATTTTTCATATATATAGATTTTTCATATACATAGATTCATGGACATAGATAAATCCCTTAAGAAATAGAGAATGCATGACAGAAAAAAATCATGTCTTAAAGCAAAATTATCTTTAAAAGTCCTCTTGAACTCTTCCAAGAGGTTGTCATTCATCTTTTGAAGCAGTATCTTGCATATGTTTGTTCCCAATATCTGAAACCAGCAAAAGCTCTGCCCCACTGCAGTGGGAGATCAAACATTAAATTTCTTGACTCCTGCATATGAGAACAATGAAACGAACTGCAGGAGAAAACTACTTTGTCACAGAGAAATAGGAAAGGTTCAGCCTTCTCAGTGGACCATGGATGGAGCAATACTTAGGCCAGCCTGGACAGTTTTCATCACAGACTCCAAAAAGACTGCAAAGGACAGGTCTCACAAGCTGTAAGGGCTTGGAACTTGGCCAAAAGAATTCAGGGACACTGTGTTAATAAAGTATTAAAATCAATGTCAGCTTCATAGATATAACTAAAAGGAATGGGGCAGAGGAAAAGCAGTAAAAGCTTAACACGTAGTAAGTTACTATATAAAAAATCTGGTTTAAAGCTTTAGAACACAGGAAACAGTTACGTGGGCAGGTTTGGGGCTGCTTTATGACCGTGTGTGTACCGGTTCTCCTGTAACATTCTCCACTGGGTGTTGTTTCATTGTCCCCACCGGCTAACTCCTGAAGGTCCCTGGGTCCTGAGCTCATTGCCCATGAGGGCAGGCAGTGCAGCAGTGCACATTCTCCAGTCCAGCTTCCCACGAGCCTGCAGCTCAGACTCAAAGCTACTTAGCACAGTAGCAGTGGCTCTCACCTGGCTTTGCGTACAAACATCATCCAGTTACATTCATTTTCATCAGTTGTGATGACGCAGAACTCCAGGACACCATTGTGATAGATCTACCAGGAAAAACAAATGCAATCTTAGGACAAAACACAGCAATAAATGCAGTGAAAGCCAGTCTCTTTCTTTAAGAGAGGATGTGTTTACCTACAACAAGCTAGGAAGTCTCCACTGCCATTGCCAACAGCCCTGTTTTCATTCCTTACTTTCCCTTCACACAGGAACCTTGACCTCTGCTACCCAGGAGGCCAGAAAACCTGTTTATCAGCATCTTTCTCACCCTTAGCTCCCAGCAGAAATGCACTTGGCTGCTTTTCTTACAAAGTCTTGTGAATAACAATATCTGGGCAAACAGTACATGTTTTATTTATATAGATCAGATTTACTTTCTGAAAATGAAATGATGGGGAAAAGAAACCTTCAAATTTGCTTTCCTAAAACAAATCATCACCTGGGGGAACTTTCAATGAACAGATACAAAACAAACAAACAACTGTTGCCTAGTAATTCATATACAATCTCTGCTGCAACTCCACACAAATACTGAAACCACATATAGCCCTTTAAAAGAGAAGGCATTAAAGGAGCTTTTTGTACTTCAGGACTGACTACCAGCATACTGCAAGGTATATAGCTCTGGTGTGCTGATACTAAGCATTGAACAATTAAACTGCATTACTTTTGACTTTTGGCAAGCATGATAAAATTAAAGTTGCTGTCACCAGCTAAAGGCACGGTGGCAGGCTCTGGGAGCTGTAACACCACTGACCTTCCAGATGTGACTGGCTGCTTTGTCTGTCCAGTCGGCCACCTCCAGAGAATGGCTCTGCTGCCCAATCAGAGGTCCAAAACAAGTCCTCACAGGAATGGTTTCTCGTGTCCACACACCTATCATGAGAAGACCAAAATCTGAAGAAATCATTTAAACAACTAATCATGCATAATAAAGAAGTGGGAGGCTTATGAGGTAATGCTCCAGAGGTAGTATCTACGCATAAGATCATCAAAGCTTCTACTTCACATGTGGAACACACCTATGGCAGAGACAAGAACCACCACCACCACATGACACTATTGGGAGCCGCTTTGGTGTAATTACAGATATTTATTTGGTCAAAAGCAAGTAATTTACTTTTCAGTAAGCTATAAAACTAACATCCTAGCCACTTGTACCAATTAAAGTTCTCATGGCACTTTCTGCAGAAGCAGAAAATACTAGTTCCAGTAACTACATTTTGCCTACCTAATCCCCAGGAATTTCCAGAATTGTTGCTGGGCATTGTTAAGCAGCTTCTGCATTTCTCCCCAGAGGCAGCTGTATTTCTGTCATGGGCAGAGGGAATCCTGCGTGTATATTATTTATTATTAAACATTTATATATATATATATAGGTCTACATGAATACACTGAATAGGTCTTAGGAATAAACTGGAAACTAGTGCAGCTTGAAAAGAACAGATGTAATCTACTCTCAACAAGCAGCATCACTAAGCAAGCCAATAATCACATTCTTCTCTAGACTTCAGATCCTTAAGGTATTGCACTGCACTCTTCGATTTCCAGGTGACAGTGACGTGAAATACAGTAACAAGGTCCACATCCAATGACAAGGCCACAGTCTACATGCCAAATGTAAATGAAGGGGGAAAAAACAAAGGCACTCATGATCAATACTCCAATGAGAGCACCCAGAAGGTAGCAAACCAAGCTGATGAACGAGCAGACAAAAATCTCCATTACTTCTAATTGTTACCTTCCCCCAAACTGCAGTTGCTGCAAGGTTTTCTTGTCAAAGCTGTGCCTGGGCTGTTCAGCACGATAAAAATAAACACCATACCTTGCTTGTGCTTGACCTTATGAAGTGCCACACTTTGCGGCAGCAGCCCTACAGTACAGTTGAAGTCTAAGCAGTAACCAGACCACAAGGAGCTCTGGGATAATATAAGTCAGGGTGATTACAGAAGAGGGAAGCATCTCTCTACTGTGGTGTTTCTTTCCCACATTAATCTCCCTACAGTTTTGGATTTCAGGCAGTGAGTGTATTTTAAACCGCTGCAGGGAAGTGCACAGTAATGTGATCCTTACCCGCTTCAGCTCCCATGATGGACTGCCGGAGGAGCAGCTGCTTCGGCAGGGACAGCCTGGCTCGGCTCTCGATTGGGCTGTCAGGGACAAAGGTGACGGGCCCGTGATCCGGGCAGTCTGATGGATACGCCTTGTCACACAGTGTGCACCCTGCAGAGACAGGAGGGGACAGCACGCATTAAAAACATACAACAGCTCCTAACAGTGCAGTCAGCTCCCTACCCATGTGCTTCAGCTCAGCTCCTGCCAGAGGCTGCTTCCATCAGGCTCAACTTGTCCACTTACTAGCTTTTACTCAGAAGAATATGGATGTTACACTCAGGTGGGCACTGACATACATGTCACTGTTTCTATCCAATTCAGATCAAATGTGAGCACCCCCACCTACCTTCCTGATGGTAAATTAATGACCTAGACTTCAGACTATCTCTACAGGCAAATCTAGCAATGGGACAGAGCCCACTCTTCATCAAAGCTACTGCAAAATGGATGATAGCCTCCCCAGTGCTGGTGGTAATGCTGGTGATGGAGGAGCCCTTTTCACTCTGATCACAAGTGAAATGAACTCTACTGGCAGAAAAATCTACAACAAACAAAACCAAACACCTTCTAACTGGTTACATTTTTGGACCTTACCAGGAACACTTAGTGCATGTAGAACTTCCGAGGAGACCCACACAAATGGACCAGTAAAGTTGTCTTTCTCAAATTTTTCAAATTTGAACCACAAATCCCCGTACCTCCATTTAAATTCAGACAATGGGCAAATCATAGCAGCAAAAACCTGACCTCACTGCTGCTTTTGAAGGTCTCACTGCAGTAAACTCACGCAGTGTGAGTATGCCACTGAATGCAACAAAAGCAAAAGCCCAGGAAGAATCAGTAGCATCGCTTAACCAATCTGTCATTCAGCTGAAGTACTCTTATAAAAGAAACCAGTGAAAGTCTTCAATCTAATAAATCTGGGGAAAAGTACAGCATAAAATGCTCTCTACAGCATTACAATTTCATCTGGAAAAACTATGTCATTTTAATTCTCTGTGGATGGAGCAACCAACACCTACTCAGCAACCACTGTCCTGATAAATCATTATTCTTCTGAAGAAGAAAGATGTTCAGGTAATAAATCAGGATCTCCACAAAGACCTTCTTTGGCCTCTTGACGATCCAACTCCAGTAAAAAAGACCTATCACAAAAATAGCCTTCAGCAGGCCTAAACAGAAGCTCCATCCTTACATGCTTAAAGATAATTTCCAGATACCTCCTTCATATACCAGGGTACCAGAATTTGACCTCATATAAAGTACAGTTCGATTAACTACACATTAACAGATAGGAAGGTACTCCAAAAATTTTTAGGTAGAGCCTATATAGGCATTGTTTCGTGCACACAGGTGACATGTAGCAGTAAAGCAACAACAACAGCCAGACCTGAGTAATGAGAACCACTATGTGGAACAGCTGCTTTTAAGCATTGCCTACCACACACCCCTATGGGTCTGTGGACCAGCTCCAAGGAGAGGCAGAAGAAGAAATGTTCTAGGCATGGGACATTTCCTCTTGGAGAAGTTCAACCATTCATACATTTTTAAGAAGCTGAAGAAAAAAAACTCTCACATTCTACAGGAAGTGAAATACACTTTCCATTCCTGTCCTTGCCAAATAATAATAATAAAAAAAAAAAAGGATCAGTGATTATTTCTCTGATTTGGATACCCAGAACTGTCAACAAAGACGACCAAAAAAAAAATTTCTTAAAAGCTTTGCAAACATTCAGGACTGTAGCAAAGGCACACTTTTTATCTCCTGCTTAGGAACAGTAAAAAGTTTTCTGAAAAAGGCCCTGACTCCTGCCATCTCAGTGAGGAAAAGCCACTAAGGGGCTCTAAAACAACTTCTTGTCCTTGCTATCACCTGTCTGGACACAAATTCCTGTTTATTC
This sequence comes from Pachycephala philippinensis, assembly GCA_013397055.1. Classification (NCBI taxonomy): domain Eukaryota; kingdom Metazoa; phylum Chordata; class Aves; order Passeriformes; genus Pachycephala; species Pachycephala philippinensis. The sequence goes on from VWZT01011773.1 coordinate 227,664, forward strand.
AGGTGAAGTTTAAAAACAACAACAAAAAGTTAAAATTTAAACCTCCCCAAGTCAAGAATCTGTTTTGCAAATCATATGCAAGCACAAGCATGCAGCAGGCATTTTAATATCCTACCATAGGGGAGCATCGTCTGGAAAACAGCTTAGGAGCATGTTAAGTATAGCAACAAAAGCTGGCACACCAAATCTCACTTTTAGGAGAATAAGAGAAGTTATTTCACCACAAGCATCTTGGATATCCCAGTATTTGGATCATTATTTGTTCAAACTGCAACAGACGCTTGTAGGAACCTCTGAGTGCATCGACTGTACAACTCTTCCTCTAGGAGTTGTAAATTCATCCTAGTTCTATGCCCACCTGATTTTAAGTTGTATTTTACCCCACAGAATGAAACCTTAATAAATTAATCCAAATGTCTGACTGACTAGATACTTTGCACTAAACTGCACCTCTCCCCTCGCTAACCAAGACACTGTATCTTTCAATTTCTTAAAATATGTTCTGTAGGCGAAGCAAGCCATTAGGTTCTGGCAGTTGTAGGGCCAGACTGGATGAAGAGCAGCACTCAGCAATGCTACCCCAGCTAATAAAAATGAATATAAAAGCTGAGTTTATGCTTCAGTGGCAGCAAGCCAGACATCCTGCAGATGAAAGTTCAAATCTCTCTCCCAGCAAACGAGAACTTCTCAGTTCTGAAACACCACTCCTTGAATGATAACAGGATTGACAGTACAATACCCAGTGATCCTCTCCTCCAGCAAGATCCACTAACCTCTGGACTAAAGTCCTTTGGTGAGAATAATTAGAAATATTATCAAGTTCCCTCTCTGCTCTTTTTTTCCTGTTGAGAATGACACTTTCATGATGATTGTTCATGGTTTAATATAAGTTTTTCAAAATCACATGATGTCATACTCAACAATCACACCCATTTGATGGAAAGTATGGCTTGTGGTGGTGTTTGTTGTGTATTTTTAATGGAGCAAGAAGAGTCACTTGTGATGTGACTTTAAAAAACCAGAAGTCTCATTGCAAAGGATATCAAGCATATCCACCAAATCAAGAGCTTCATCAAGATTCAGCTTCCAACCTCATGGCAACATGGGAAATGGATACAAAGAGAATTATGCTAAAACATCCTACTACGTCTTCTATTACTTCCAACTAGTGTTATTTGAGCACAGTTAATCTGGCACTGCAGATATTTCAATTTTTGGGCTTGTTAAATTGCTCATTTTTTCACCATAAATCTGTAAGACTTGCAACAGGAGTCCTGCCATACCAGACAACAGCTACATGACAAAGCCTACCCCAGAAAAGCAGGAAATGTCCACTCACATATGGTAAACAAGGTTGCCATGTTCTCCTTGTTGGAATTGGAGTCCTCCATTTGCAGAGATGACGGTACAAAGGCAAGATTGTCTGCAGACACATCGACATGACTTGGCCCCATGGCTACTTCCTGACTTATGGAAGACACTGCCACGGGCTCCAGGCTGAGGCCCACTTCATGCAAGGCTACTGAGTCCAGGGAAGCGAGGTTGTGTGAGGTAGGGAGCGCCACGCTCACGGAGTTGGTGCTCATGGCCACAGTATGAATGGGGTCATTTAGTGTGCTGTCCGATATCCCTGTCACCCGCCCGGCAATGTGGTCGGGCTCCATGACAACAGGGAGTTCCAAAGTGCTACCGTGAATGGGAATGACACCGCTGTGTCCCACAGCGTCCGATGTCAAGTTACTCCCCACTGTGTCTACGGCTAAAGGTTCATGGCTCCGGGAGCCATTCGGGATCTGCGCGTGATCCCCGGCTACATCATCCATTGTAAGCTCCTCTGTCATCCCATCTGTAGAGATGGGGCTGGTTACCCTCGAAACGCTCTCCATGGTGATTGTAGTATCCAGTGCTACCTCGTGGCTCTCGCTAGGATGAAGATTTTGAGGACCATGTGTGTTCACTGTGCGGGAGTCCATGGAGACAATCCCTGGTTCCAGTCCCACAGTCCCACTGGGCTGGTAGGGATCCAGGGCTGAGGGGTTGTTGGAGACTGACAATGCCGGGTTGCTGTCAACATTTATAGTGTTGGGATGGATGTACTGAGGTGGTGGTCTGTCAGCCAAGTAAGATAAGATACCTGATAGGAAGAGAGGGGGAAAAAGAAGGGATCAAGATTACATCAGTTTTCAAATCTTGAATAAAAATAATTTGAAGCACAGTATACTGAGAGCCAGATCCCCGAAGACATGTTCTCTACATTACCTCCAATTAAAATCCACTAATTCTAAAACATGGCTCACAAACATATGCCAGCCCAACACTCTTGTCAAAGTACCACTTGACAACTAATTCAGAGTTTCCATCCAACAGAGCAAGTCTCTAGTTATTTCTCAAACTCTGAACAGCCAAGTTTCTGGCAGAATTCCACCTATGCTGCTCAGTACAAAGACCAAATGAGAAAGAGGTTCTTCACATTTTAGGCTTAATTTTTCTTTTTCAAGAAATAGCTCACAAAGGATGAAGGACTGCTAGTGGAATCTATAATTTGGTAATTCCTAGTCCATCTTTGCTAGAAGCAAGAACAATTCTCCAGACACATAATTTTTGCTTAGGTATTTACGTTCTAATAATGACTACTTCCTTCCTCTAAGTGGCTCAACTGTCCATCTCAGAGGTCATCAATTGCAATTCTGAAGGACAAAGACAAGTTCTCTCACAGGTTTCATGAGTCATCTGCTCTCTTTCCTAACATGAACTTATGTTGTTTCTCCTAAAACAATAGTTTGGTTGCATTTAAATCAGAAACCCAACCATCTTTTCTGGTAGTTCTGGGAAGCTTCTCAGCATTCAACAACCTTGGAATTTAAGATATGAAGAAACACTAAACTGTATTTACATACTAAAAACAAACAAACAAAAAATCTTTGGAAGAAATACAACAGCACCTTCAAGCAAACACTATTTCCAGCAGAGACAGAGGCAGATTTTGCAGATTCTGCAAGATCTGAGTCAGCATATTTCTTTTTAGCCTTCAACCCTATGAGCCACTTGTTCTATGAGTTTTCCATTCAAACATGTTTGTTATTACAAGGATGCAAGCACAGATACTCTTTCTGCAGCACAACAAGCCAAGAAATGAACAGTTTCATTTAATCAGCTGCATCAAATATTTCTGCATGCAATGCTGCCTTGTGGCTTGAACATGGAGGATCCTTGAAGGCAGCAAGACGACTGACAGAAGAACCCTATGAAACACCAGACTAAACATCACAGGAAGATTATTCCAGCTCAGAAGAATGGCAAATACCTTTGGTCCTAGTGCACAGTCTCCTTGTCTACTCTTTGGCCACTGAACAGGCAGGCATGCACTGCAGTAGGAAAGACTACTCCTAAGCAGCTGGAAAGTTCAGCCATCAGGGAACAGGCAGCTGCACGAGACCTGGGCTGCTACAGTTTATTCCTAACCCAGGCTGAACCAACAACACTTGCTGAGTCACCCTGAAGAAGTTTAACTACCCCTTTCCACCCTGTCAATCTTAGCTACCGAACAAAACCAGGACTGCATTTAAAGCTCCAATTTCTGTGCTTTCATATACTAACATGTAAAATTCTACATTTATCCTCCAAAGCACATGCGAGAAAGGAATCAAGATAGAAGCCAGTGTGTTAGGCCTTTGGAAACCATCCTTGAACAAAAAGGAAGAAAAAAATGTGCCATGGGTTAAATGGGTGGGAAAGTGCCCAACGTCACAGCTGATGTCTTGCCCTCTTTGAGCTTTGAACTACTGTGACCTCCCATCATGCACATATTAAATATTGCTTCAGACTACAGGAGAAGAAAAATAGAAGCAACTTTCAAGCTACAAGCCTTTGGAGACGGAAACCAGGCATGCTTTGTTTTCTGTTAACCCTAAAATCAAAGCAGGAGGAGCAATCAAAGGTCAGGTTTAAATAGAAAATGCCCTGCAATTCTTTTCATACACAAATATAGAAACAGATACCTGAAAATAAAGGTGTGTAAATGACACAACAGTCTCCAGACAAACTCAGGGAAACAACAGCTCTGCAAAACTGTCAGTCATGCCTCCTTCAGGACAGAAACAGACGGCTCTTAGAACAGCTTCTCTTTCTGTTCCCATCCATCAGCACCAGAGCACTTACCAGGTAGAATGTGTCTGAAATAGCTGCTCTCCAGGTGAGGGTATGGTGGTGGAGGTAGGGTGTAGTTTCTCTCTGGTATACCACACATCACTCCTCGATCCCCAATACCCATTGGGAGCATCAGAGACAGAGCAGAGGGCAGGGAACTCAAGGAGGGGCCCAGGTTTGGAATTGCAACAGGCAAGCCTGCAAGAGAAAACATCCATTTAAATTCAATGGAACTACCCGAGTTTATGAACACATGAGCTAACAAAGAGATTACTAATTCCCCATGAGCTCTTGCCCTATGGAAATACAGCATAGTACTGTCCAAGTAAGGTGCTAGGCATCAAAGAAGGCATCAGTTATCACAGCACTGAGAGGCATCCCTGAATACGGCTAGATCTTTTTTGGATACGTTTTGTAGGGCTTGCTTCTACTTGACAACTGTAATGGACTTCTGTTCGTGCAGCCCCCTGGAAAGAAGAGCTATGAAAACAGTTTTGCTTTACAGGTGAAAAATTATTCTTTTCACCTGAGAGAAATGAGACATAGATGGAGACAGATTTTCAGCTACAGTTCTAGTTTCAAAGGATTCTGATACTACTCACCCACAGTCCAAATCACCCCATTAGAACACAATGAGGCTCCCACTAAGGCATAAGCCTGACAAACACTCATGCCTTTTGCTTTGCCTACATAAGCAACAATTTACGGTTTCCCCTTCCCCAGCTCTACATCATTTCACTATCTAAGATATGACTTGCTATCAGAGCGGGCACTGATGCCCAGTTATGACCATTGCTGTGACAGCAGAGCACAGAGCAGGAGCTGCAATGCCCCGAGTGGGACCCTCCCCCATTACCTGGTGCTGGTATGGTGTTGTGAGTGGGTGATGCTGCCAAGCCCAGGTGACTTCCCGAGACCGGCAGGGCATTGCTCACAGAGGAGGAGGTCAGCTGGTCCATCCCTACAGGACTCAAGTTCATTTCATTCATTCTGGAGACAGGGAACAGAGAGGGGAGCAGGAAGAAGAAAGAGATGCAAAAGCATTCCTGATTACTGACTGTACTGTGGTGAGGAAGGGTTGAGCAAACAAACTCAAAATCTGATATTGGCATATAAAAACCCTGCCTTAAAAAGCTACGCATAAAACACAACAGCCACTCACACTGTCATCACATCATGATCAATACATAATGATCGTATCAGATAGCAATAATCAGGATTAAAAAACAGTTCAGAAAAACAAATCAGACCATAGCTTTTTCCTTGCCATTCAGAAAACAAAGTCTTAACTCCCAGTAGTAAAAGCCATTGTGATTAAACTCTTGTGAACACAGATCCATTTACAAGCTGAATGTCAGAAATACTCAAGACAACAGCACCTGATTTATATTTCATGACTTCTGGACACCACATCCACATTCAAAACCCAAACTCCGGGAGAAAGATCACTTCAAACTGGTTATGGACACAAAACCTCTAATTCACCATCAGTTTGAACCAGGCCAAGAGTGACAAGAGTTATCACTGCAGAGCAGCCATAGTACAGTTTTAACACTGCCTCAGTCTGGTTCTACATGCTCCCATCGCATTAAAAACTGGCACCATGGATGACATGTTATTTCAGAGCCATCAACTGCACCGCCCAAGTGGGCACACACCACACAAACAGCTGCAGGAACCGCACAACATCGTAAATCCTCAGCCTTGGTAGAAATCATGTCAGCTTGGATGCAAGTCCTTTGGGGTCTCAAGCCACATATGCAGCCCGAACCAGTCCACGGGGATGGGGACACCAAGGAGACATGGTCTACTCTCACTTGTCACAACTTTTCAAGCCCTGCCTGACCTACGCTGTGCCCACCTTGGCCCTCCTACCCGCACACCAGGTCTAACCAGCAGCTCTCAGGGCCAGACAGACCTGCTGCCCCCACAGCAGCCACACACACAACACCCTCCAGGCTGACCCAGGCCTCCCACATGGCCTTTGCCAGCAGCAGGCCCAAGCTCTGCACTACTGATGGAGAGCTGGAGCTTCGGCTGCCACTCCGATGTGGAAAGGTACCACGCATCCAGGAAAAGCAGCCGAATCCACCAAATTCACTCAAGTTAACAGCACAAGATCTCAGCTGGGAAGAGGGCCGTAAGGAACATCGAGTCCACTCGCAGCTCCTCGCAGACCACCTGCCACTCGGAGGGCTGAGCCACAAACGGAGTCGCCGACTTCCACCGCGGCTCTGCCCACCTTCGGCAGCACGCACTCTCCCACCGCTGCCTGCCGCCCCGCCTGCCGCCAGGGACGGCTCCGCAGGGACAGGGCCGAGGGCTCCGGCTGCCCGGCGGGGCAGGGCATTTCCCCCCGGCCCAGGGGGCTGCTGAGGATGGCGATGCCCGAGGGAGGGAACCACCGCCCTCGCCCCGGGGCCGAGCCTCGGGGCCTGCGGGAGGCGCCGAACGCTTGAGGGACCCCCTCCGCTGCTCGCCCCCACGGGCGGGG
>VWZT01011773.1:234347-245490 GCA_013397055.1 Pachycephala philippinensis
GCGGGCGGGGAGGCGGAGGGAGGCGGTGATGGCGGAGGGAGGGGGCCGGGGCCGCTTCCGCCGCCGAGCGCCGGAGCCAGGAAGCGGCGCCACCGCCCCGGGGCTCGGCCGCTCCCCGCCCGCCCCGCGCCAGCGCCGGGCCCCACACCCTGCCCCCGGCTCCCCGTGCCGCCTCTTCCAGAGCGCTGCGGTGCTTGCTCCGGTTTTCCGCACACTATTCCCACACAATATTCCCAGCTATCTCACTGCTTTCTCATTACACCCTCGCATCTGCTGTCATTAGAGGGTTGCGTTATGTGTCCTCCGGTACCATCAGCCCGTCCGTGCCCAGCTGCCTTCTGGACATCGTCGTTCAGTTACGATTGATCGTATGTGCTATTCTGGCAAAGGTGACATTGCAAAGGAATCTCTTGATATGTGCAAGCAGTTCTGTAGCTCGCTTTCGCCTGCGACACGTGGATAGACATCATATAGGCTGCTCAAACCCATCGCCACGTTCCTTCAGTGCCGGGGTGAACAGCTGTTCCCTGGAACACTGTAAGGGGGTTTGGTAATTTGCTTGCGCCTGACACTTAAGTGATGCCTCATTAAATGAACCATCCCCCGATAGGATGTCTGCACAGAAGGAAATTCAAAGTATTTTTCTGTCTGCTCTCTTGATCGAAAGAACCTAAATGTAGGATCTGTAAGGATCAGTCCATGATCTAAAGAGCCTAAATGTAGAGGTCATTCTAGTTCAGTACAAACCTATCAGTTCTTTTGGGGGTGGAAACATGCTCTCCTCCTTTGGCTTTGTCAGAAAGTTAAACACCTTGTATACACTGGTTCTTCAAGCTCTCTCTGTAGCTGAAGGAAAGAAATAGTTGCAGAGTGCTTCATCCCATCCCGAAGTAGGTGTCCAAGATGTGTGAGAAGAATTCCCTTTGGAGCTGCCTTTCTGTGTCTATGGCCTGTAACTGGGACCTGCGTAATGGGTTTAGTCTAAATAAGTAACATCTAAAGGAGTACATTTAGGCAAAGTAAGTCCAGGTCTCTGCCATTCATGACCAAAAGAATGACCTTATTTAGTTTACCACCTATCCCACAACCTCTCCTTCACCAAGCCAAATAATCCTCACCCTAACCATGACTGACTGACTATCCGAATTGGCCCACAAACATTATTTCAGCAAGTCAAAAAAGAACTCACCAAATCCTCAGGATTTTATGGACTGCTTATCCTGTGATGGGGGCTTTAGGTCTGCTTCATTTTTGTGTGTGTAGTGCCACATATTCACATGTTGGTGCTAATACTTCACATCTTTCTTAGAAACTACAGCGAATTACTAGAAGCCCAAAAGTCTCTCTCTTCACTTTGCATTCCCTAATACATGGGAGATGACAGGAGACCTTCCATTTTCAGTTCTCATCCTTAAAATTTCACGGTCACACTCAGTACATCTCAGTTCTGTCCTGCAATTAAGCTTGTCTTAATTCCAATTATGATACTGTAATTCTACAGCAGAAGTGTCCTGGCACTGAAATCCTTGCTCTATTTCAACTATCTGAGCTGAAAGTAATACTTCGAGCCTATGAGCCAGATTGGATGTACTCATATGTAGATAAGAGTGGTTTTTCCTACTGTCAAGCATGAGTCCTCTGAGATTCCAGCTTTTTTTGTAGTCACTTTACTCCCTTGAACTAGTGATATCTTAACTACCAGTTTAAAGCACAAGTATCAAAGGAAGTCAGTGATAATATGAAGTGTCACTGAATGAGAAATTAATCTGTGTCTACAGAGACGTACGCTGCATGCCGAAGGTATTGTGATAAAACACATTTGGGAACTGTTTCTTCTGCAAGGGAAGATATTTTTTTATATACCAAACGCTTTTATTATATGTGAAGTGTTTTGATAAGACAACTGCACTATGTCTCCTGAAAGCCTGGTTTATTGACATTTATAGTGGTACTTGCTGTGTGAGGAACAGATTGCTGAGCTATTTTTCAACTCATCTTCAGATCCTGGAGACATACAGAAAGACAAGGGAACCACTGAAACCACAGAGGAGAGAGATGCAGTAAGCATGCTTCAGTTCCTTCCCTGTAGCGAGCCAAAGTCCCTTCTGGACCATGCCCATATCTCAGTACAATTAGTTCTCTTCTGCTATTGCAGACCTGCCCTTGGGCTCTTTCTCACACCAAGCTCAATAACACTGGAATGAAGATTATGCAAAAAGCCATTTTTACCATAAAAAAAATCTGAATTTCTCATCGCCTTTTATTGGCTTTCCAGCACTTTGTAGGCCCTTATTTTGGTGATAGTCACAGTGTGAAGCCTAGGTAGTCTATGTGCAGCTTTCACTTCTAGGTGTAGGTTTGGAAAGAGATGACCCATGCTTAAGGATAAAACAGGACAAGAGAGACACAAACCTACTCAATCCTGTATTCCTGTACCTCAGTGTCAAGCGAAGTTATTACTATAATTCTGTGAGAGCAGTTAACAGGAGAATCTGTTAATTACATGTTTTTGTATTTGTTAATAAGTTGCAGCAGCCTAGGTCACCTAGGATATGTATAATATATACCAGAATTTGGCATAATTACAGCACAGTAAAATATAAGAAATGCAGAATATTATGAGAATTTCAATATAAGAAATGCACAGTGTTGTGAGAGTCTCTTTTTAAATTCCCAGTGTATTTTCTTCTTCCTTCTCAGTCATGTTCACAGATAAAACAGTTGAGACATCTTCTGTTGGGAAATTAGTGGACTTGCTGACTCAGTGTTCAGCTGACTCTTGTATTTCTACTACAATATTTCCACGCATGACTTTCTTTTCAGATACAGAGGGACACAGGGTCAAGGATAATCTGTTTCTTTGAGTAATTCAAAGCAGTTCAAATCACTGTGTAATGTCAATAGTGTTATTCATGGTAATGGTTCGTGTGGGAGTGGGAACATGTTGAGGGTTCTTTTGCACAAAGATTACATACTTACAGATACTGTGTTAGGATATATGTAATTAAAACCACAACCGAGTTATATCTGGAAGGAAGATGCCTTAATATTTTATTTTTAGGTATGTCAAGAATATTTTCTACTCATTTTGGCTGGGTAATTAAGTTGTCATAGTGAAGTAAAAGAGAAGAGAAAAGGAAGGGAACCTGTTTGAATACCATAGATGATGGAGTGTGTAAGGAATCTCCCAGCATCCCCATTTAGACTTTGTATTTACAAACAAAACAAAACAACAACAAAGCCCAAACCCAAAAACCCAAACCAAAGCTAAACATACAATATGTGTATAAAAAGCATGAACTCTGCCATTGTAGAGCAGCGAACACCTGATTTGTATCTCCTGGAAAGCAAACCAGGCCATCTGTTTTGTATCGGCATGGCAGATACTGCATTCTGGAGTCAAAGCTTCACCCAGACAAAGGTGTGAAGGGGACTTAAATGGAGAAGCAGTATAAGAAAGAAGATCAAAGGCTTATCTTAAAAGAGGAAAATTATCCATGTAGTCTTAACATACTCTTAAAATTGAAAAGAATGTGTATTAGCCTCTTCCTTAGGTGGGCCAGTCCTGCTACTTTCACTGTGTCGGCATGTGCAGACATGTTGGGACTTCGTGCAGAAGTCAGTACAGGAACAATAAATTGCTCTAATCCTGCTCACGCTCTCAACAAGGACCTGCAGTGGGATGTAAGATGTGTTGGCCTTGCTCTGGCTCTCTGCCCAGGGGCAAATCCCTTTCTGAGCAAGTGACATTAGATTGTCAACGAGATACCACATTCATCAAAAGCCTGTGGCATATTTTCTAATTTCTCTTGCACACAAACAAATTCAGACTTCAGAGTCTGTTAGATATGAGATCAGCTTCAATAATTCAGGTCAACAATTAACATTTACCTGTTATTTTTCTTCATGTATTTCTCTAAAGTATTAGCAACCTGGATTTTTCTGTCAGAAGAGCAGATGTCTTTAGCACTGGTGCAATTCTGACACTCTGTGAAGTGCTGGTGGCCTGCATTTACAGTAAACATAGAAAAGAGGTCTGGTAGCAGGGCACAGTGCATTTGCGTGACAGAACTGAAACATAACCCTGCCTTTTGAACACGGCCAGGCTGCTGGCAAGGTCATGGAGAGCTGTGAAATGATCTGGCAGCTGAGCCCCCCAAGAGGCATGCTTCCATTTCCTTACAGGAGTACTGCCAGAGAGCAGCGTTTTAAATCTAATGATAACACAGATCAAATGGCCTTTGCCTGCTTCAGGTATTTGCTTAGACGTCAACATCCTCTTTGTTTTAAGAAAACTGGAAGTCCTGGCCTAGCCTAGTGCTATAGTGAAGGAGCTATTTTCCTTTAAGCATTCATTTCTGAAAACATTTCTGGACAAGGGAGTTTAGAGTGCAAGTAATATTGAGAAGTCCATCCTGATCAACTGTTTCCAAAGATTTTTTTAAAAGGCAGAAAGACTCTTACTTGTTTGACCTGAAATGAGCTGTACATACCATAGGGCATTCCCCAGTAATTTTTGCTCTGGCTTTTGAGCCACTTTGGTGCTGATTCTACCCTGACATAAACCAGTGTCCAGGATCGTTCTCACTCATGTCTGTCTGTCTGTCTGGTCTGCCTGTATGTTCATCATACTTTGAAGACTACCACTGTTTATTTGAAGCTGCAGAATAGGCCAGCAGAGAGACAAAGGCTGACTTGAAAATGCCTGCTACTCACATCATTGCTGCTAGTTTCTAACTCAGCAGAGACATAGATGTGTGTCTCAGAGTGGAGAATGTTGTTTCAGTTGCTGACACTTCTGAGGCAGTTTCACATGAAACACTGAACAGGGCGGAAACTTTCACTTTGAGCAAAAGAACAGTTTTAATAGAGCCTACATACCTGTACCTTTTCATGTCTGTCCCTTCCCACAGCTCTCCCAGACCAAACATTCAACTCCCCAGACTGATGATGGCCAAAAAAGGAGATTCAGTTAACTGTGAAAATGTGTTTTCAACAAAAAAACTGTAACTACAGAGCTCTTGAACAACAACATGGGAAAAGCCAAAGACCATCAAGTTGCCGCAGGGGAAGATCCTAACACAGGGGGACATCTCAGAGGAAAGGCACAGACAAGGACATTATGACTTTATACTGCCCAAAGTCCTTGTCTTTTGTCCACCTCTTTCCTTTGGCAAGCTGCCCCCAAACTGGAGGACACAGCACAGACCTGGCAGGGTCAAGAGGGACTTTCAGCTCCCCCATTAAAGCAGTGTGCAGGGTCCATCAGGTAAGCCAGTATCTGTGTAAACATCCAGTAGTAGCTACACATGGGGCTATCAGGGCATCACCTTTGTGTTTGTTTATCTGAGGCAGGTGCTCACAGTGATGACCAAAACCTTGCTACAATAAGCAGAAACACACAAAACATTGAAAACTCTTTGAAAATGCCAAAATGCTTATGTTCAATTTGTGAAACTCACACTTCTTGGAAAAACCTCTCTTAGGGCGAAGAAAGCAGTTTTCCTCTTATGCTTGCACGTAGTACATTCTTGATCTGACAAGACTTGCAACCACAAGAGAGCACTCTTCCCTTTGAAGATGTCTCAGCTTCCCCAGAAAGCTACAGATATGCCATATAAGTTTTGCAAACTGCTTGCAAGCTGGTTCAGTTAGACCAGAGCAGCCGAAACAACAAAGCTTGCAGTTGTCTTTTGGATTTCATTGTGAAAAGCCTTTGGGTAGTTTTCAGATGTCAGAGGATCTTTGGTTCCTGAAAGTGAGGAGTTCTGCCAAAACTTTGAAGATCCCTGCAAACTTTGCAAATTACCCATCTTTTGGAGACAATTATATCAAACGGTATCATGGATTACAATACATGAGAAGTGTTTAGAGCCTGGAAGATTATTTATGTTTGGCATTAACTCTTATGGTCATAATTTCAAGTGGAGAGAAAAGGAATACACAGGAACCCTCTTATTATCTTTTGAAATACGAAGATCACAGGAAAAGAAGGGTTTAAATTGTGGAGTGATGGTCCTCAAAACCTGGCATCCCACACCTATAAAAACAACACGGCTTTCCAGGCACAGTGTGGACCTCATGAGTTGTTAGCCTTGCTTTGAGATCTGAGTTTTTATACACCACAGGAGGAAACTGCAGCCCGTGGGGCAGAGTACCTATACAAATGTTGGATTAATACATTGGAAGCCAAAATCAGGAACTGACACTCCACTGGTGAGGAAAAAAAGAAGCATGGACAGCACTAAAGATAATGACAAACTGTTGAAGAGGATTGCATTTCCAGGAGCTGTGTCCCTGGCTAACAGCCACATGCACCCCCACGGGGTACCCCTGAGAGAGCCCTTTGGGGTTCCCTTCCATCTGGACCCGTCTTACTGGGAGCAAGCCTACAGTGGGCACACAGGTGGCATCTCCTACATCCCGTTTCCTGGCTACATGGGCATCTATGACTACTCCTTCGAGCCTGCCTTCATCCGGAAGAGGAACGAGAGGGAGAGGCAGCGGGTGCGCTGCGTGAACGAGGGCTACACGCGCCTGAGGGAGCACCTGCCCAAGGAGTTTGCCGACAGGCGCCTCAGCAAAGTGGAGACCCTGAGAGCTGCGATAAGCTACATCAAACACCTGCAGAGCCTGCTGGACTGCCATCCCTTGGGCTCTAGCAGCAAGGAAACGCTGTCTGCCAAGGAGCGCCCGGGAGCTCCCAGCCCGGCTTCCCCGCGGGCGTGCAACAGCGATGGAGAGTCTCAGACTTCCTCGGCATCATCCCCGTACAGTGAGTTCGGGGAGACGGGCAGCTAGGTCTCCTCTCTGGAGACAGAAAGCTTCAAGTTCGACTGAAAAACATTTTCAAACCCTGGGGACTTTTCTGCAGATGAAAATTAATATCGGGGAAAGGAAAAACAGATGGGGGAAAAAAGGTATTTTCAATCTGTCAAAGGACTTTAAATGTTTGTTGTATAAAACTGAGACGTGATATGTAAGCAAACTGATATCTCTCAGGTTGCTCCAGCTGTGTTACTAAGCCTCCTTTGGACTGTTGAACTGGAGCAACATTTGCATTCTACTTTTCATTCAGCTTTTATTCTGTTCTATTTTCTTTTGCCTTTCACTTGAGAGAGTAAAACCAGATAAATCCATTTCAGGAAAATCCCCTCCCCTTTCTCCTGCTTTGTCCAGTAAGTTTTATTGTCTGTTTTTCCTGACTGCCAACCTGAGATGCACTGCATTGCAAACACTTGGACTGGGGAAGGTAAGATTTAGATAAAATGTTTTTCCCTAAATATTTCAGAAAACTCACAGAAATACTTCTATTTATGAAACAACAAAATTTCAAATAAAAACAAGGCTATACTTGGAAATGAATTTCTTTTACAGCATCTTCTAAAGTGAAAGAAACAGCTCATACATTGGACACTGTCTATTTGGTAATTATTCTAAGGGTAATTTTTGGGAAAATAAAGCTGGACACTTTAATTCCAGTCAATGCTATGAAGAGGGAAATGAGAGTTCTGTAAACTGCACCTTCAAAAGCAAAGCTTCACTCCAGATACTGAAAAAATGCTGCCAGCCTTTTTCCTACTTTCCTGAAATCTGAGTTCATGGGCAAAATAGTCTTGATTGTGTCTTTGGCAGGTCAGAAATGATATGCTTAGAAATATAACCTGTAGTGGTTAGACACTGGTGTGTACAAAAAGGGAAGTGTTGAATATATCAGTTTACATCTGCATGAAAATGTAGGTATTTCTCCTTTTGTTTAGAATATTGTATTACTTTTTCAAAGAATGCAACTTTTAAGATTAATACCTCAAAATCTATGGAATACCTTTAATTTGGATTGCATCTACTTAAAAGGAGAATTTCTCTCCAATTTGCTCTAAAATCTGCCTTTCCCCAAGGCCAGATTTAAATAACATTTAGCTATGTACTTAAATCCCATTCTGAATATGGGATAAACTTCTTACCAATCCACTTTCCACACACCTTTGAAACTTTTGCTTTTTCGGCCTTGTGTTGATGAAATGGTTTTGTATCTTTTTATCTGTCCTTCATGTCATGCTGACTGAACACCTGAAAAAATACATGTATAAATAAGAACAAATACTGATCAAATACCTCAAAATGTGTCCATAAATTTCCTTTAAATAAAAAATGTGATTAATCCTGGCTGTGTCTTTTTCACTTTTAATTAATAACAAACAGGACAGCTCTGCTTCCAGGAGTAATAAATTTTCAGGAAAAAATAAAGTAGCAAGGAAGTAAATATGAACTGCCACCTATATAACTAAAGTTTTTATCTAGATTTTTAAATGTAGATAAGGAGCAGGTCTGTGTTGTGGGCATCTAATAAAAATTATTTGGTACAAAAATACTTGTCTGCTTTCTAGAAGACTGTTCTCAACATTTGTACACTTTTATTTCCTGTGTCCATGGCAGTCACAGGTGTTGTTCTTTACCCTTTACACGGGAGCCAGCTCCATTTTCTAAGGACTATTTTCTTTTTCTAAGGGCTGCTACTTTTGCAGAGGCTGTTTGCCAGACTCAGAAATAGAGGTTTAGGTGCCTGGACAGTTCAGATCTAGAGCCAATACACTCATTTCTGGCTGTGCAGTGTTTGTATTTCTCACCCAAGAAAGAAGAGGACAGCAAGGTAGAGGTCTGAATGTCTGATTGGGTTCCACTCTCTCCTGGCTTTTCTTCTTTCCATTGTGTTTCTCTGGCAAGAAATTCAACCTGTCTCTCTCTTTGACTCAGTTTTGAGATTTCTGGAAGTGGGGTATTGCTGCTGGTAATTCTGTGAGTAAGCCTGAATTGCATTTCTCCCTCAAAGCAGAGATTAAATCTTTGTTATCTATGAAAAACATACACTCCCTCAGAGCACCAGGGGCAAATTCTGTGAAACACTTCTTTGGAAAGCACTCTGAAGATGAAAAGCAGTTAATATAGGTATAATGACAGTAAATAGCCAAATAAAACCAAACCACCAAAAATAAAAATTGCCAGTGACCCTTACTTCCTGGGCAGGACACATCAGATAAGGCCACAAATCAATTTTTAGGTCAGATTACTATCACAGAGGTCTGACCCCTACAGAGATACCTGTCCAGGAGCCTTAGTCCTCTGATTCCCAAACCTCAGAGAGATGGTGCAGTGAGCCACCTTCTCTGTGAGCAGCTGGCTGGAGAAGGGGAGTGTGCTGTGACTCTGCCCCCTTTCATCTCTCATGTGGAGTGTTCCTCAGTGCTCCCATCTAATGGAGTATGGAAAGTATCCCACCCTGGGCCTGTGCTTGGCCATCACTGCTTTAGAGTGTCTAGCTACTTTTTTTTAGACTATGTATCTTCAACAGCTCTGGAGATGTCCTTAAAATACCTCCCAATTCAACCTCAATGCTGAAGATGAAAAACCAGAATGTCACATGTATTTTAAGTTAATTTTACTAAAAAATTAACTTCTGGATGAAAGGAAGTTCTTTCTGTGGGAAAAATCTGTCACAGATTGAAGCATTCTCCCGAGGAAAGTTGTACATTTTTATTTCTCACAGTTCCTGTTGTTACTCAAACCTCTTGCACAATTTTATCATAAGGAAGTAGAAAACAAGATTTCCCAAATATGGATTGGTGCTTCTGTCCAGGCATCAGCAAAGGTTTAAAGTGAATGCCACATTTCAAAAGCTTTAGTAAGCTATTTCTGTCTAGACAAAGGTTTTTTTCAAAGCTTCTGAAGTGTATCATTATCAGACTTTTAAAGCAGATAATGATCCAACTTGTCACCATGAAAATTATAGTTTTAATAAAAATGTTGACCAGAAGAATTCTCTCCACATGGGACAATTACTTACAAGTAAGGTGAATGCTGCTATCTGTAGGCAGCCATGCCACATCTTTATCCAACTCTTGCACACCAAAAGCAGACACTTTAATCTATCAAATCTGGAAAAAACAGACATCTGAAGTCTCCCCTCTACTGCCATTAAATTACAAATCCATTTGCTTCTTGATATTATCAGCATTTTAAAGACGTGCTATCCCAACCATGGTATTGCTTTTAATCCTCTAATAGCTATTTAGCCGATTTCTTTGTAAAAGCCCATCCACAATCCTTTCATGTTATATTACCCAGTGTCAATAATGTGGCCAAAGAAAACCAGAAGGCACCACAGAGAAGTCATGTTCAGACAGTAAAGCAATCAGGGCCAATTTATCTCACTGGAATAAATGAGCAGGGAATGTCCACACACACACACACACACACACACACACACACACACACACACACACACAGAGTATCTTTGAAAACATTTGTCTCCAGCACACTTAGGCAGGAGGCAAAACAAGATCCAAAACATTTTGAAGAAAGACTTTGAAGTGGTACCAACAGGAGAGCCCTGCTGAAGTAAGCTGAGGTAACTGCAATAGCTGAGTAAGGTCTTAGTAAGTCTCTCCAAAACAGAGTCTAAGCAAATATAACATCAGCAGGTTGTTCTCACTAACCCTCAGAATACAGAGAGATGGCTACAGAGTAGAAATAAATTTGTTCTAGGCAAATGGGGAGCAGCAAAATGGCAAGGCTACAGCTGCACCCAGATCTTCTGTGAGGCTGTCCTGCTACACATCTGGAAGCTCTGAAAATGCAAGATGAGCACCATTTCCCATCAACCTGAAGGTGTGCTTGTAAGTAAAAATCCACTATAAGTGCTCACTCATGTATTTCCCACATGATTCTTACAAATTCTTTCCTAACTTATTGTGACTACATCCACTAACAGAGCAGTGGAAAAGTTCTTCAAGTTGCCCTTGCTGAGAGGACAAATTAGAGGAGTGAAGATTCCCTTGAAAATTCTAGAGACCCCTTAGCTCACTTCAGATATGACTGGAGATAGAGGTCTCAAAGACGTGAGATTCCTACATGGTCCATGAGCACTGGTGGCACCAGAGTAGAAAAATGTGCCAATTTAGAGTGCTTATAGAGGGGAAAGCTGACACTGACCCACGAGATGGTCAGCCAGCCCACAGGCACCAGCCAGCCGTGAGCAGGCACATGTGCTTTGTGCCTCCTCTTGCCTGTTCTACAGGGGCTAGTTAGAAAAAATAAGTATTTTGTAGGATTTTTTTGTTGTTGTTGTTGTTTTTTGTTTTGTTTT
>VWZT01011773.1:251283-266983 GCA_013397055.1 Pachycephala philippinensis
ATGAGAGAAATATATTTCACGGCAGCAGATTTCTGGGCGGGTCTGTTTGCTAGTGGCAGTTTGGAGAACCACACTTCAGCAGGAAGAGCCTCTTTTTCTTTCAAATATAGAAGAGGCTTAAGAACTGCAATTCTGACCTAAAATCATGTGTGTTATCCTTTGTGCGAGTTGGGAAATAAGTGGGGGAGGTGCTAGAGGAAAAGGGGCAGTTTGCTTTAATTTTTATCATTATCATTCTTTTATTACATTTAATTCTGTTAGTAATAAACTTCTTTATATTCTTTAAAGTTTTGAGCCTGCTTTGCCCTTCTTCTAATTCTTACCTCACAAAAAAGTAAAAGATGCAAACTAAACCACCACAGATGGCAAAAGCAAGGTGGCATGTTCAGCACTTCACACGAGCATGGAGGAATTTAGGTGCTCACTCACACGGAACTCAAGATGAGGGTCTGGCTCAGAGGCTCTGTGTCCTAGCCAGAAGACTATGAAAAAGTTACTCTAAATTTTGCAGTGACTACTTGAAACTCTGAACAGCTTACACTGTCTCTTACTTCCAGTTTAGATTGTGACAGGAATGAACCCATCCCTCGAGCAGCACTGAAGCCTCAGGAGAAGACAGCATGCACTGAGCATAGGACAGCTGAGGGCATGGTCCACAGAGAGGGACCACCATGATCAACAGCACCCGTAGGTGCAGACCACCATGATCAACAGCACCCGTAGGTGCAGAAGGATCTGGTCCCTGAATCACAGACTTGTATTTAAATAGGAAAGACCAATAAAAAGTGAGATTAAAGGAAGTGATTTTTATTCCTATTTGCAGATAGGACACCAAGACATAGGAAGATGAACTGACTTGGTAAAGGCTGGAAAAGTCCATGATGGACTTGAATGTCTGAGCCTTAAGCTGAACTTTTATTTCCAGGACCAGTCTGTGATGGAGGATTCACTTTCTGCTAGAGAAGCAGGGGAAAGGAGACAGTAATGGTGCTCTTGGCTGCTATTGATAATCATCAAATTGTTGGAATTTCTGCCCGAGAGACAAGGAAACAAATACTGGCACAAGCAAAGCTTTGTGTTTCTCTATCAGGATAAAACTTCTGCCTCATCCACTGACCATTAATGGAAGAGCTCGTGGGGTCTGGCCCGAAGAGCAGCCAGCAGCCTGCACGTGTCCTAAACTAACCTAATGGGATTTTGAAGGCCTTGCCCAGGTCACCCCAGAGCCCTGGGACTGAGGTGGGGAACAGGAGCAGTGCATAGCTCCTGGCACACCACGTGCCTGTGAACACAGTTCTCCCTCCCTGCTTGCCCCTCTGAGGCCTGACAGCTGTCCCATGGGCACTGCAGTCCCCCTGAGACCCCTTCCCTGGGGAGGGATTCTGTGCCATGGAGGTGCCCACTAGGGCTGCTGGGGTAGGAGAGCACCCAGCACTTCCTGCACCTGAAGGCACCCTCCTGCCAGCACAGTCCCATGTCTTGGGAAAGTTTTCTCCTCCTCTGCAGGGCTCAGTTCTGACACCACAAAAGGGCTCCAGCCCTACAGACACACACAACTTGTGTCAGGAAGATGGACAAAGTCCTTTCTGGGCTAGACTCAAAATACACAGATACTCAAAATACTCAAAATGGAGGAGAAAGTGCTTGTCATGGTCCTTTCTGTATCTGCCTGACACAAACACTCCTATGAAAGGTGGAGAAAATCCCTTTAGCAACAGCTACAGTATAAATACCTTTCAGGGAAAGAATAATTTACAATGATACCTTTTTAGTCCTCATCCAAGAAGCGGTTAAACATTTGGCAGGGAAACACTGGAGGAATTCATCAGCCTACTTCATCAGTTTTAAAGGTTGATAACTTGTCTGTGAATGACACAAATTTAAAGCACCACAATAACAAACATTAGTCAAAAATAAAGCAACCAGGTTTTTGGTTTGGGGTTTTTTTTAAGATTAAAAGCACAAAGAGGTTACAATTCTTAAGATCTAAGAGCTGGGTAACCAGGTGATTTGTTGGAATAGGCTTCAATACAAGGCTGACTCAAACACCTCAGCATGTGAGGGCAGCCCAGCCCCTGCGTGTCTTTTGCTAAGCTAGTAAATGTTAAATTAAGTGCTGGCAGATGATTCCATTTCCCTTTCCTGGTCCTAATCTCTGCAATTAAGACTAGTGATTGTTTTGGTTTCTGAATTTATATATACAGCATGACCCAAAGCAGTGTCCTGGGGTTTGGGAACAAGGGTGCAGCAAGATGGGGGTGGTTCAGCACCACGAAAGCCAGCAGCAGCAGCTCAGGCTGGGGATGGGTGGCTGCCTGAGGAGACCAAGCTGCACCTCTGCCATGGGAGACCAGAGGCATTTCTGTACCCTGTGCTCTCCCACCTCACACATTGCTCAGCATGACCTGCCCCCCTCCTGCTACGTACTGCAAACAAAAACCCCAGAGAAACCACACCATTATTGGTGTTTGTGAGTGCCAGGAGGTTATCATCCTCTTCTTCCTCCCATGGTGCAGGGAACAAAGCACCTGTACCCGCTATCTCCCTGGCTGGGGGCTGCAGAGCTCCTGCTTTTCCACTGTACATCTCCCACTGCCACCTTTCCAGATAGAAAACCAGAAGCACTGGTGATCGAAACCCCTCAGGCTGGGACAGGGCTCAAGAGAGCAAAGCAAATGCCAGGTACAGGCAGGGCCTGCTGCTTCATTGAAGCTTTCCTGCAAGCAGGGAGCGTGCTGGCACAAGCTGCAGGAGGGATATTGCTCTGTCTGATCGCTTTGAAGACTGGGGCGGTGGAGGGAGAAGAGAAGAGGCCAGTTAAGTGTGTTTATGTTTGAGAGGAACAAAGGAGAGCGGAGGAGAGAGTGGGGGTGCCTGTGCCAGAGATGTGTCAGAGATCACTTGTTCCTCCTGGGCCAGAACACCAGCCTGGGACCACCAGCGTAGGGGGAAGCGGTGTGTGTTGAGCTGCGTTTAAAGCAGGGAGAGGAAAGTCAGAGCAGAGGGAAGAGAAATCCCAAGAGACTTAGGATGGTGACAAATGTGACACCAGGTGATAAACATCAGACACCAGGCTCCCAACCAGTGAGGTGTGCGGCACAGTGCAAATATACCACAGCAGCTTACCTTGCTGGGGTCTGGCTTTCCTGGGGAGAGGCTGAATTAGGGAAGTTAGGCACCTGGAGAACACAAAGCGAGACCAAGTCAAGGGAGGCCATCAGCCACTGCCCAGCTTTGCCATCTGTTACGGCAAATGAAACACAGGGGCCCCCATTTGCAACATTGCTGGGAGGAACTGCCCTCCCAGGGATCTCACACAGCCCAGGGCTGAGTGCTGCCCTTCCACCTGGTGCTGCACCCCACAAACAGCACCTCCAGCTTGGGGTGCAGTCAGAGGGCTTTCTGAAAGAGTCACCCAAAGGCAACCAAACCCTGAAGTGCAGACTCAATGCAGACACCCTGGGCAAGCCAACAAACCTTCTGCTGCAAGCCACAGATGACTGAATCGACTGAACTCAGGCAGGGAATAGGTGAGTGCCTGTGGTTGGACACAAGTGTACAGCAGTTCCAAGGGCAGATGTGGACCAGATCTCCTAACTGTGGTATCCCAAGGAAAAAAGGCCCTAACACTCATTCACCACAGCTTTTTCAGTCGTTTGGGGATGAAAGTACATCAACAGGTATTTCAGAGTTCTCAGTAGTCTTCCAGGGAAGCAGAGATGGTTCAATAATCACAGTGGTTGTTCGGCATTGCCAAAATGCTCCTGCAGATCCACCTGTATTTCAGCACATGAATTTTAACACTGCATGCCTTCCCTACCTAACACTTGTAATTTGTTTTTTAAAATGCAGAATAAAAAAAGTTGGTGGACAGCCCTATTTGCAGAAAAAAGGACACACTTGAATTAGAAATAAAACCTGGTTCAAGCAAAGAACTGGGGGACATCTTACATTTTTCTTATTTTTTTAGGTGGTTGGGAAACCAGCACTTGACTCCATCCAGCACAACATATGACCAAAACCAGTACTAGCTTTGTAACAGAAAACCAAAATGGACAGCACTTCTTGCAGTCTTGAATACTAATGCACAATCACTGGTGATTATGAGGACTTAAGGCATACATCCCATCCATATGACAGCACCTCCACGGTACTCATGGTTTCTGCTGGTAAAAAACTGAAATTTGTCTCTTAATGGCAAGGGTAGGTAAAAGTTGAAAGGAGAACTGTGTTTGTGAAATGCTTCGTATTTTACAGGTGAATTTTTTAAAGGTTCCCTCACATTCCACATCAAAGACCATGGAGTATTTATAGACAGAAAGTTCTGCAAGAAACATATACTTCTGTAGAAGATTTAAGACCAATTTGTCTTTCAGTCACTGCAGGCTAATTCTAGGTGAAACAATTTTTGTTTTAAATTCAGCAAGTGTGTCTCAGACCTCTGAAATGGCAATCTGGAGCTATTCCACTGAAGAAAGGAAAGGAAAACAAGAAGCCGAACTCACAGCAGTGCCTATAAGTACGTAAGTGCTGTAAGTGCTGCTTCTGAACCTGCACAAAGGCAGTATTTGAACTTAAGAAACCTGTAAGAACAAAGTGATTATGACAGTGAAATACCAGTATGCCTTCTAAGATCCTGAACTTAAAACGGATGTTTCATCAAAAGGCACTGCAGCCCATCAGTCACGATCTGCCCCCCTTACACGAGTCCTTGGCAGGGCTCCACTCTTGCTTCGGGGTGTTGTTTCCCTCCAGCCGCCCTCTTGTGCCGGCATCCAGCCTTGCAGGCAGGCGCCATCCCCTGTCCAGCGAGGTGGGCTCAGCATGGCCGAGAGAAAGTCACAGCCATCACACTCCTCTCACAACCGAGCTGGTAAAACAGCACTGCACTGCCCTTCCTTGTATCCCGCAAAAATTTTGCCATCTGCACATTTCAAGATCCATCATCTAAAGTCCCAAAACGCAATGCGTTTCAAGCTAAAATGTCAAGTACACAGAATAAACATGACACAGATACACTGCCATGTCCATCTCCCATTTTATTGTAATCCCCAAAAAATGATCCAGTGGGGATGGTCAGCTTCCCCTCCAGCCTTGGTAAATGAATGCAAAAGAAACACTGTAAGGCCCATCGCACTGGGCCTCACCCTGAATTGGGCTCCCTTAAATCAGAGCTGTGGGACACAGTGAGCAGCATTACCCAACCCAACTTTTACATGCTTAGAGCTTTTTAAAATGTTGGATTAGCACATCTCTAAGTTAAGTTACAACTTTTACTAGGCAAACAAAACCTCTCAAGGCAACATACTCAGTTCTACTCCGCTTTTCCAAAAGACTGTGGAATACCTACTTGTCCTGAGCCAAGTTCACCAGGTGCTGTGTTAAATGGGAGAGGCTGAGGTAAGACTGTTTCTTGAGCTTAGCTAGTCCCTCTCAACCTGAGTGGGAGGGGAGACCACTCCCAACTCCACATTTCTTACCCAACTGCCACAAAACATGCAGCAGTATAGACTATGCATAAAGGTCCCTGCAAACAGAGCAGCCTCTCCCTGCCCACAAGTACAATACCTTGTCTATCAGAGTAATTCCATACGCAGAAAGAGCTCCAGGCACTCAGGTGTGGAGACAGCAGGTCTGGTTCATACACCACCTTCACTGATGGAGGTGGTCTTGCAGCACAGCACTTAGTAACAACTCAGGCAAGTCTGAAGTCCTGCCTGAGCAGGGAAATGGAGGAAGGACTGCATATAAAAACCAAGACTTACTTATTTCTTTGCCCTGTCCTCACAAGAAAAGAACACCATATAACAAGGAGGAGGGGCGTTAATTATGGCTAGGAGTGGTTAAAAATAGGTGTATCCTCAGCTGTTGTGTTTCCAGAACAGGAATGTGATATTTGAGCATCCTACAGAGTCCAAGAGGTGTGGGAAGATGATCATTCTAGTCAGTTTTGTGTAAGGCCTGGAGACATCGGTGCCTTGTCAGCTCCTAGCCTTTTATAACAGCAATAGGTCTCAGTTTAATGGCTTTCTTGCTGATGCCAGCTTCGTGGCAGGTGTTAACCACATCAGTCACGTTCTTGTAAGACTCTGGTGCCTGGAGGGGGGAAAAAAAAAGACAAAATTATAAACAACCCATAGTCACAGAAGTCAGATGTAGGCTTTTGAAATCCACTCTTCAAAAAATAATTGTAAATAGAGGGTGTAGAAGTAGGTGAACATATTGAGAATTTGGTCACTTCACATATCTAAGAAATCTGTACGACACTTAGCTTTCCAAATAAGCTCTCATCATATTTCAGATAAAATATTAGCTATTTAAATCTAGTTTTTCAGATAATCAGTGCCCCAGCATGTGAGAATGTCAAGCCTCATTATCTAGTAGGAAGTGACTCCAACTTCTTTACGGACAGCCTTTAAGTTTTATCTTCACTGCCCCTTAGTGACAGCAGTCAGGGTTTAACTCTAGAGCTTCTCCCTCTGCCTCCATTCTGACAAGGAAGCTGCTCTTAAATAGAGATTTTAATGTATCAACATGTTCAGGTAACACCAACACCCGTGAAAGGATGGTTCCAAATGATTAACACACTTTTATGAGTGAGGGTGTAAACAGAAAAGGCATGCGCATGTTAATGCAGAGGAACTGGAAGTCTTAATATTCAAAGTTTTCTGACCATTCAGAGTTCTCTTCTTGAGCAAACATAGGAGTTCAGCTTAAAAGAGGATCTTTCAAGCTGCTACTAATCTACATGAAAGCTGCAGTGTAAGGTAAAATTAAAGCAGGGAGAACATCATTCAAGAAGAAAATCCATAAAACATAGCTACTTTTGTAGATGCTCACACAAAGATAGCAATTATCCCTATCACCAAGCAGAAGAGGAAAAAACATACCCCCAAAACCTGTCAGCCAGGCATCTCCCCTTTCAGTACGCTTTTAGGATAGAGAACACATAATTTTCCAAAAAATTTGACAGCTCTATCAGAAATCACGCAAGCTGCATATTCAGAGTACTGGCAACTGCTTAGCACTGCAAAAAATCAGGTCAGGGAGGGTCATTCAGCCAAGGAGCAAGACCCCCTTTTCCTTCTAAGATAATGAAGTACTAAACTCACTTCTTCCATGACCAGTTTGGGAGAAGCAACACGGATGGCAATGCCCATGTCAGCCAGCTTGTCCAGTACGTCCTGGAAGTCCAAGTTACGTCGAGATTTGGCCCGAGACAGTGCACGACCCTAGGCAACAGTTTTGTTAGTGCTGTTTTTGTAGCAGTTTGGAAAAACAACACTCATTCTTATCAAAGAAAAACATTATTACATTAAAAGCAAGCACAGAATGGCTGAGAGCACAGACCACAGTAAACCTCAATACAGGAAATTAATTTAGGCTTCAAGTCACAGGCTCCTGCAAAGTCACACCTCTGGTACGATGGCTAGGGAAGTTTCATTTGTATAACACACTAGTCTGCAAGTGTCTGTTTACCCAAACCAAACAGTGTTCAGTACTTGGAATTTACTGGAAGATACTTCTCTTCCTCAATCGTTGTCTCACACTATGAATAAGAGGGGAGGAAATGCCTTCTAACTACTGAGGAGTTTTATATGGACAGCCTCAGCACACTTAACCCCTCTTGTTAGCTCAGAGATACCAGAATTTGGTAAAAGGAGCTCATTCTCCACATCTTCATCCTAACATCTGCCTTATAAAAAGCTGTATCCCCTAGATTTTCTGCAGAAGTAGTCAAAACTACTCAGTAAGGGACAAAGACTTCTACCTTGCAGTCCTCCTGGGCAGGGACTACTGGCAAGGCTACTCTCTGCTTGTACGACCAACAGATGAACCACACGTTGGATGACCCTTGAACAAGTTTGTTCTCTGGATGGCAGTGTCATCCCAACCCCTCCCTGAAGTAACATCTTGACTTACAGCTCCATGGCAAGTAGTCCCAAAGGTCTCAGTCATGCCTTGCTCTGTGCCAGTGAGGACATAGCTACAGGTGCCCATCGTGCCGCCGATCAGAACGGGCTGTCCAGTCAGCTGTGGATGCAAAGCATTCATTCATAAGAAAAACCTGAAAAAACTCATTCTTAATAAAAGTCTGAGAGAAACCGTATCTCCAGAAAAGGATGACAGATTAACATTCCTTGAGAGCATCCCTGGTTGTCTCAGGTGCTTGGAATCAAGGATTCTAGAAAACTAACTGCACTGAAAGATGCGGACCAGTAGATCAACAGCCTTGTGTCCAACAGACAGACAAGGCAAACCACTGAAGCCTGCCCTAGGCATAAAGGACTTCTTTCCTTTCATGATCTTCCAACCATTTTGGGTGTGGAGCAGAAGCAAGAGCTCAGTGCCCCAAAGATCTAACACACAGACAAGCAGAATACTGCCATCCCACCAGGGTCCCAGTGTTACCTTAAAAAACGAACTCACAGCATTTAGCTATCTGTTAGGGACTCTAAAATTGTCTGATTAATCCAGAATTCTATTTCCTTCTCCCAAAGCCACACTTACTTGATAATCCACGGCAATAAGAGGATGGTGAGGAGGGAAGGCCCTGGTTGATCCCTTTCTGTGCACCAGCAGAGTCCGCTCCTTTCCATCCACGACATGCTGCTCCACTTTGGCAATGTTGTGAGACACATCATAGATAACATGCATGTCAAGGTCATCTGGGGTTGTGTTGAAGACTTTGGCGAAGGCCTAAAAGGAGAGCAAATCAGGATGTGAGACACAAGATCATCGTAATTCAGCCACAGTAGAACTGAACACAACAGTGAGCATGAGAGAATTGGACTGCCTAGATTGTTTCTCTGCCCAGGGGCAGCTTACTGTGTAATTCAGTCAGATATCAACTAGACAAATTCTTGCAACTCTGAAAAGTTAGCTTTAGAAACAAAACCCCCCAATTTTCTTTTATCCTCTTTTTCCAGCTCAAGGCATTTTCAAAAATACTGCTTAAGCAGCTTCTGCCAAGTACAATCCAGTGATGTTGAGAGGTTCTAGATGGATTGTCATGACTGCAGCTTTGTGCAAGTCTTTCCAGAAAAAACAATTTAAGAAACATAAAAATGAAATTAACTTAAATAGTGCAACTACTCTTTGTTCTCTGTGTCTGGGATAAAGCAGCTGTGTAGCAAAACTATTTGCATCAGAGACAACTCTGCTCCTACCTGTCGTGTTAGGAAAGTCATGGAAGAGCGGTTAACCCAGGCATAGTTGCCAGCAGCTGCCATTCCCTTCAAGTAATCCTGTCCCTCTGCAGAGGCAATCCTGGCACACGCCAGCTGGCGATCATTCACTATGATTTTGTCCCGTTTCATAGCTTTTTCCATAGCCACCAGTGCATCTGGGAAATAAACACAGTACACCTAAGCGACCTCTTAATTTTGCTCCAATCTTTGAGATTAACATGGGTGTCTATAATTTATGTTCTAAAACTGAACTCATCTGTCCAATAGTCAAAAGGCTACTTTTCAAATGCAAAAGCAAATCTGTGGCAGAGAGTTATCAGCTGTTTGCAAACAGATAACACCTGACCACGCAATTCAGGATGCTCTCAGCAATTCACTGTAAGAAGTGCTCTTTGGTGCTGGAGTTTGCTGTCAGTGACAAGACCACGCTGAAGAGTTTGCCTCGCTCCAGGCAGCTACGCCAGTCAGATCATACCTGTGGCAACCTGGTGGCCCAGCCCTCTGCTTCCACTGTGGATCATCACGCACACCTGCCCTTTGTGGTCAATGCCCATTTTCTTGGCAGCATATTCGTTGTAAATCTCATCCACCACCTGGATCTCGGCGTAATGATTTCCAGCTCCCAGGGTCCCCAGCTGCCAATCACAACACACTGATCAGACAGGGCAGGAAAAGCAGCCTCAGGGAGCACAGGGGAGAGCTATGGCAACAGGCAATAGGGAAAATTGCTACAGCAAGGTTTTGGGTATAGAAAACAATTTTTTTGGAAAAAAATATCGTCATGTAAACTGGAAGGAAGTAGAACTTTCCTTTTTGTTCAAATTTGCAACTACCTGTGCTGTTGGAACAAGGCTGTGATTAAACAAAAGGACCAGGATCTACATACAGACTGTGCTGCCACTTTTACAGCTTAACTTTGGCCTGGTTGAAGGACGGGAAGAGTATAGAGTATTGAGACTTCATCTTCAGTTTGTACAGACAAGGCAGACAGTCTTATACTCGGTTATAACTCCAAAGAGAAGTTGCAACATCTTGTTAATAGGTACTTAGAACTTTTCAGTAGATTAAAACAAGATATTCCATTTCCAAGCCCAAATTTTTTAAACTCTGTAACAGATGATCGCTTATTTGCAAGGCAAATGTGGAAACTGGGGATATATTATTATTTTGAGGTTAAAATGCTGTAATTTCGCACCACCCCAATTAATAAAGCTCAAGAATATGCAAGAAAGCTTTAAAAATGTATCATTAGTATAGCCATCTCAAATTGTTCCAACAGAGCAATGAGATACAATGAAATCCAACCCTTAAACTGTGATTCAGTTATGAGCTAGTTCCATTTATTATTGTATCTTTTCTTGCCCTGCTATTAACTTCCTGAGAAAACAAGGGCAGAAGTTGTACATTAACTCGCCTATCTCTTCAAAACAAAATACATCTGGACATGGAAATGCCACCCAATATAACTTCCAGTACCAGGTGTTAACAGATGATGAAAACCTGATGGCCCCGGGGACCTTGGGTACACCCAGTATTAGTCTCCTCTGCTGCAGTTCTGTCAAGAATTATTCAGAACTGACCTCACCATCTCACCTTTCCCCCTGCCCGGAAATGCTAGACAGAGTATCAAGAAAAGACACAGAATCAGAGAACTACTCTCTAACTTTTACATTTGAACCCTGGGAGCATGCACAGCCCTCCTGAAACAACATTACCTGAGGCAGGCCCCTTTTCTTTGCCCTTGAAGAGACTTTGTTGGGGTCAGCCTGGAGCATTCTTCCATATTCCTCACAGTGCTCCTTGTCCTCTGCCCAGGCATAACCCTCCCGGAGAGACCAGTCCACACCCATCTCCAGTGCCTCTTCCAAATCCCTGCAATTATCAAACACTTACATAAGATGATTATCCTTGGATGCACTCAAAACTCCACTGCATATGGCCTTGAGCAACTTAATGCAATTTGTTAGACCTACCTTTAGATTTAGATCCTTCCTGCAAGGAGTTGGATGAGATGACCTCAAAAGATCCCATCCAACCTAAATTATTCTATGATGTTATGGTCAGCCCCCAACTCTCCTAACAGCAAGTCCAGCTTCTTAATACTTCATGAAAATCAAGCTCTACAAATATATTAATTTTCGACAGATCATCACTCTTTCCTCTTTGCTGGGTGGGGAATATCCTATTCTCTATCCTATCTCTCATCCCTTTCAAAAACTACCTTTATGTTCATGGAAGTTTTCTGTCAGAAGAAATGAGAACCCAGCAAGAACTTTTAAGGGGTTAAATGGGGGAAGAAAGAGATGACTGTGCCTTGATGATTATGTCAGTCCTGGTAAAGCACATATGCTGAAAGAACAGAAAGCATTTTAGAATTACTTTTTCTTTCTTAAAAGTCTCCCACCAATGAATCTTCCATCAAAACAAAAACCAGAGGTGTCCCCTCTAGTGATGTGTGCACAAAGTAATTCTCCTTACTTGGCATTCATGGGGATGACGCCTTTGGAGCCCACACCAACAGGAATGTGGTCAAACATAGCCTGGGCGAGCTGTTCTTTCACAGGCTGCACATCACTTTCATCCAGGTTCGTCCGCAGCAAGCGGACACCACAGTTGATGTCAAAACCGACACCACCTACAAGTGGAGAAAAAGCCATGACAGGGAGCATGTACTGAATGCTGTAATCTCACTCCTTTCTTTGTCACACAATACTGGGGAAAAAAAAGCAGAACTGCATTAAGCTTCGTTTTAACAGATTTACGTGAAGCCTCAGACTTCAAGACACAGCTGTACAATTGCCTACAGAGCTCTCTGTTAACGAAGTTACTCCAGCAACTTGACAAAGGGAAGTGGACACAACTAT
This sequence comes from Pachycephala philippinensis, assembly GCA_013397055.1. Classification (NCBI taxonomy): domain Eukaryota; kingdom Metazoa; phylum Chordata; class Aves; order Passeriformes; genus Pachycephala; species Pachycephala philippinensis. The sequence continues at coordinate 263,339 of VWZT01011773.1, forward strand.
CAAACACACGGCCCAAAGAAAGTAGAGAGAATGTTCCTGTTCTTCTACCTAAGGTCAGAAGAAAAGTGACAGATCTTAGAATGGCTTCCCGATGTAAAATGTTCTTGAAAGCAATCCCTGAAAGTAAGTTCTTTTTTGAATCTTCACTGGAATAAATAATAAATAGTTATAAGAAGTAATAAACACTTACAAGGAATATTGAACTTCAGTTCTTGGTGTTTTGCTTAACTCTTACTATTTATAATAATAAATACTACAAGGCAAAGCCTAATGTGAAAGATAATCATGCCACCTCAATATGAAGGTTCTGGCATTACTGATGTTAGAGGGGAAATACCAAACTAACAGACCTTGGGTCTGAGTCAATCAAGAACACTTGAACTGATCAAAGCAAAATTGAGACATGAGTATCATGTTTCATGACAACTACACAAGCTTCAGATTGTCAGTAACCACAGATTTGGGTGTTTACTAAAAAGACAGACATGTTTTAAGTAAAACTGTAGAAATATCCTCAAAAGATGTTTACAAACACTGCTCAAAGAAACTAGTCAGCTCTTTATCAACCTGGTGAAATGCAAGGTCAAAGGCTTGTGCTCTCCTTTCAAAGCTGAAGGATATCACAAGTCCAAGACACAAACACAAGGGCAATTCTCCCTCTACTGTTTAGCTGTTCTCAGTGTAAATACCTGCTCCATAAAGAATGAAGATTTTAAGTGCAAGAATTAAGCACCCCTTAACTCCCTATAATTCTTGTATTTTTTGCTTTGTTTCTGAATGTAAAGTACTGTAAAGTCCTGCCATTTTGAGAAGTATTTTTATGCCATCCCAGGTATTTCCCAGAGCAGGTTAAGTCAGTCATCCTTACCTGGGGAAACCACTGCTTCAGGATCACTCATATCAAAGGCAGCCATGTTGCCAATGGCGAATCCATAGCCAGAATGGACATCTGGAAGGCCTATTGATCTCTGAAAGGCAATTAGAAAGCTTTATGAAACTCAGTGCTGCAGAGTCGCCTTGGTTATACGTTACCTTGTGGCAATGGTTGTCACATTTGCAAACAAATTCACCAAAAAGAGAACGGATGTTCAAATGTAGGTGAACACATCAATTCAGGTGGGTATCTAATTGCCTGCATTTACAAGACAGTCAAAGAAAGCAGAGAGCAGATCTCACTCTGAAACAAACACACCATGACACCCAGAAAGTTTTCAGAAACTGGAACTTTTCAATATCTCTTAAAGTGCTACCACACACTGAAGTGAACAGTACTTTTGAATGGGATTATTTGCTTCTTCCGCCTCTCCTTGCCATCACCAAGAAATCCTTGGTTTGGAAATAAAAAGTGAAGATTTGAATATGCAGATGATTGTAGCATCTCTTCTACAAACTACCAGCCAAAATTCCCATTTTAGCAGGTTATTACTATTCTACCTCACTCCATTTTGGGCTGACCCCTAAGGCATTTAACAGCATGATGGTCTGCCTTTTACTGCATCTGTAAATTCAGAACTTCTGCCAAAAGAGACAATTTTTAAAAATTCTGTTACTTATTAATATATGCAATATTGAATGTGAAAAGGATCATTTCCACATTGTACTTTGCACTTCTTGGTAAGCATTTTCCTCCTGCATCATTGTATCTGATGCTTTGCTTCCAAAAAGGCACAGGATGAGGGAAAGCAGTGTTGAGTGCATGGGAGGGCTCATATAGGCCAGCAAAAATAATACAGACAACAGTACCACCTCCTGCTCTCTCCACACTTCTCCACGTATTCCAGAGCAGAGGCAATTCAAAATCAATAAGCAGTTAGTATAAACAATGGGGAAAGGTGGCTCAAGAAACTGAAACAGCATGAAAAGCTTCATGTCAAAAGACGAGCAGTGAAGTAAGTGGATACTTCCCTTTCTGACAACTTAGTTTTGCAGCCTACCCTTGGCAAGCTCTCCTTACTCAGACCCAGGTTCCTAACACACAAACTGTCTTGAGAAGAACTTTGGTCCATACCTGTTCTCCTAAGAGAGTTCCCATTTGGAATGCAATAATCTCAGACAAATGGGAACAGAAAAAGAGCAGATTTTCAGAGCAGTTACTCACATGAACAATGCCAGGTAATGCAGCCACATTCCCGATCTGTTTCATAGCAGGCAAGAAGCCACCCGCACCTGAAAAGGATTAAAAAAAAAAAAAAAAAGGAAAAAAGATAATTTACCATGATAATCACCATGAAACACTTTCTAAAGAGGCTGTTTAAAACACTGGCAAAAGAGAAGCCAGCTACCAACAAGCCTTCTAATCTGGTATAAAGAGCCTGGCATTGTGCACAATCTGCAGTTTCATTAAATGTGGTGTTTATTTCACTGAAGTCCAACTTTTGCTGTGTTCATACCAGTAGAGGGGGGTCTGTGCTAACAGCAGTGTGCTCCCACCAGCCCAGCTGGCAGCTCGGATCCAGCCCTGCACTCCAGCCCCACAGAGAACAGCCCCAGGCACCACCTGATGCCTAAAGAGGCCAACCTAGAAACAGAAGCTAGACAGGAGTAAGGGAATAAAGGTGGATATTTATTTGAAAGGCCTTCAGTGGTACACCTTGGGCCGGCCAAAGGCTACACCCAAGATGGACAACAAGTCACGAGTTCTTCACACTTTTATAGGTTTTGTCCTTTTGCATATCAGCATAATTTCACCAATTAAACTTTAGCTAATGATGTAATTTCCCCTCAGCTTGCCCCCCTTCTCCAGATGCTGGGTTACACATTTTGGGCCTAGGACAGGCTGGGTGTCCTTGGAGAGCAGGCCTGGAGAGGCGTTGTTATGTCTATCTTAGCATGAGAGAACAGCAGCTCACAGGCTGCAGGACACTTCAGAGTTACACACTAGGAATACAGAATTTGAAAAATATAGAAGTTAAAACCTAAAGCATCATACCCCTCACCAAAGTAAACTCTGAGAGCCAGCACTCCCACCCGCCAGCGCTGGGCTCAGGCCATGCCAGAGCTGCCGCTGACCCCTGTGCTGCTGCCCGGGCTGCAGTGGCACACACGGCGGGATCCCTCGCTCCTGTCTGCCGCCTCTCCAGCCCCAGCCGCGGGGACACGCCGGGCCTGCCCCGCTGTCTGCTGCACCCTGGGGCTCGGGGAGGGACGGGCGGGGACAGCCCTGGGGCAGAGCACACGGCCTCTTCCCCCCGGCAGCCAGTGACAGAACAAGGGGACAGTCTTAAGCTGTGCCAGAACAGGTTTAGGTTGGGCATTAGGAGGAATTTGGTCACGGTAAGGGTGATTACACAGTGGTAATGGGCTGCTTAGGGAGGTGGTGGAATCACGGTCCCTGGAGGAGTTCAAGGAAAGGCTGGACACGGCACTCAGTGCCATGGTCTAGCTGGCATGGTGGTGTTCGGTCATAGGCTGGACTCGATGATCTCAGGGGTCTTTTCCAACCCGACTGATTCTGTGATTCTGTGTCACCTCCGGGTGAGAAGGTCCGCACCCCGCTCCCCGCCGGACCCACCTCCGCCGCGGCAGGCGTTGCGCAGCTCCTCGAACATCAGCTTCTCCAGCGGGTCGTTCACGTAGAAAACGCCCTCCACCTGTGGGGAGAGCCGTCAGCCACCCGGCTCTGCCCGAGCCGCCCCGACCTCGACC
>VWZT01011773.1:267026-312612 GCA_013397055.1 Pachycephala philippinensis
GTCTCCCAGGCCCCCTCCCACGCACACGCATGTTGGGCACGAAGCCCTTCTTGATCCGCCAGCAGTTCTTGTCGATCTTGTCCAGGTACTGCAGCTCATCGTTGTAGCTGCGGCTCATGGCGGCGGCNCGCGGCAGCAGCGGACAGGAGCCGCCGAGGCTCAAACCTCCTCCCTCAGCCCTGCCTCCCGCCGCCCCCCGTCCCTCAGCCGTGCCGAGGGCTGGCCCGCCCCCAGCGAAGCCCGTGCCAGGGCCGCCTCTCACGATGCTGGGGAAACCCGGGCAGGGCACCCCGTACCCGCGGGCCAGGGTGTGAGAGGGAGCGTAGGGAATCTGGTTTGTATGTGGCTGCCTTCTCCCTTACACCACGTACGGCCTTGGGGCTGGTTTGCCTGGAAAAAAACCAAGTGCTTTTTTCGAGTGTCTGCTTGGTGATCCCCGCGGCAGCGTAGCTTTGGCCCGTGGGGTATTTAGGTACCGCACTGCAGCAGGTGGGATGAGCTCCAGCCAGGCAAAAGCTACCCGCACCCCATCCTCGATGGCGTTTCTCAGCGTGAGGGAAACAGGTGTTTGGGAGGCCAGAGCCGGCTTCCCGCCCGGGTTTGGCCAAAGCACAAGCACCTACACACTGCAGGGCAGGCGTGGCCCTCAGCAGAGCTATGTTCACATTTGCACGCTAATAAAGTATTGGAAGAAAAGGAGGAGAAAGAAAGAGGGTAAAGTAACATACTCAAAGGAAGTAAGAAAAGTATTTAACTTTTAATTCAGACAAAGGTGTCGGAGAATTAGATTTAGAGGTCTTACCCAGAAACACTGAAGGAGTTAAACATATCTAAACTGGCTAAACAGCACTGAACAGGGCACACGACAGGCACAAGGATTTGAAGTCACAAGGAGAGAGGGAGAGTAGTAGTGCCACTTTGTCTCTCTTCCTGCTTCTGCATCTTAAGATTTATGTTAAGACACTGCAAAGATTTTAGTTCCCATTGTAACTGGGACAGTTCCCAGTCTGGTGATCCCACAGTTCTGGAGAGGGCTCACTCCATACTTCGTGCACCTCTTACAGAAGGAAGTGTTTAAGATCATTACAGCAGAAACATATTAGCAGCTGTATCTGCCCTAGCAGCATTTTGACAACATACTTTTCCTAATTTTAACAGATTGCAGCATCTTTCTGGAAGTGTATAGACAAAATTGTATTTCAAAAGAACCATTAATCTTAAAAACATTTTTGCAACAGTTAAACTACAGAATAAATAAATGCCAAGCATGTGTTACATGTTCTCCCTTGGGTCTGCTTTTTACCACCATTATAGCAGCTAACCATTCCATCAGCTTTTTTTGATTCCCAGCACCCCCTCTTGCCCCCAGCCAGGACGGGGGTTGTCAGAGCTCAAGTTAAACATTTCAGCAGAACTGGACAGTGTTTAGTCTTCCGAGTCACATTATCGACTTAATTTGAAGTTCATGCTTAACAAGTGGTCTCTCTTCTCCTTTAGTGTTTGTAGTGGACATCAGTAGAAATCAACACGTATCCCTGCAGGAAAAAGAACAGTCATGGACATACAATGAATTAAAATGAATGTGTTATTTTGGGGTTTTTAAATTTCAAATCGATCTTGGTGTTTAAGGTCCAAAAATCTACTGAGAAGAGCTGAGCCTTGGAAGTAACAAGTTTTATTCAACTCTGTCCTTTGAACTTTGCAAAAGGGCTCCATCTTTCCCTGAGTGCTATCCCTTTGCACCGTGTTAGTGACAGAAGGGACTGTAAAGATCATACAGCCTGCTCAGGAAGGTTCATCTGAGCCTTGAGGCAACTAGGCAATCATCACAAGGTGGGATTATTTTTTACCTAATTTGTGCCATGTAAGAATTAGCCATTTAATCAAAACTTGTCCTTAAAGCTTCCCCTGTTGTCAGCACGTACAGAGCAATGAGCCTGCAGAGAGCAGTTCATCACAGTCACAGAATCACAGAATGGTTGGGGTTGGTAGTGACCTTAAAGACCATCCAGTTCCATGGGCAGGGACATCTTCCACGAGATCAAGTTACTCAAAGCACCCTCTTACCCTGTCTGTCCATGAAAAGTGGGAAGAATTATCTTTCTTCCCATTGACCATAGCCAACCGACTGGGACTGGGAGTGGAAACTCTGGAACTAGCTTTTAAATGGGAATCTCATTCACTTTGGTAGGGCATAGCAATTCTGTGTTGTCTCTCATTCCTAGTTACTGATGAGGAGACTGGTTAGAGAACGTGAGGGGGGAATGGGCACCACAGAATCACTAAAATCCTTCATTCGCAATCAGTCTGTAAGACTGTTGGCAGTGAGTGCTGCTGAAAGCAGTCTCCAAGCAATTACATTTTGTAGGGAACCAGGTATGTGGGAGGCAAAGAACAATTAAAAACAACCTTTGCATTTCCTTTCCTGAGTTGTGTTTTGTGCTTAACTGCAAACAAAGATTTAGGAGTCTCTCCATAGCTGAAAATAACTTGGAGAAGTTGGTAAACAAGTGGAGAAATGCAACAAGCTTACTCATTTTCTGGGCAGTCATTTGTCAGCAATGCCCTTGTACTGACTGATTGCCAGCAACATTCTGTATGCTCAGACTAAGGGCTAGGTTTGGAGAAGGATAACCTGAAGGCAAAAGAATATTTTCTGAGAGCTCACTAACTACTTCTGGCTACTAGCCTCAGTCATTATCACCAAATATTAACAAAATCTGGGCATCCTAGGTGCACAAAATTGAATTTGCCTCCCTCTCATATTTCAAGTATTCAACAGGACTGTGAGATAGCGATAACTCTAATTTGATGTGATTGGCCAAACTGGAGCAATACATTAAACCTGTTTTTACACTGAATTGCAACTTGCAAGGCTGAACAAGTTGTGCATTTGATCACTCCATAGTTATATATTCAGTTCTAACTTTTCCTCTCAAAGAAAGATCCATTTGTTTCTAAAAGAATTGTACCATTATTACAGATCTCATTTTAAACCCGTTTTTACTACTTGAGTAGCTCAAATACAGCAAATTTCTGGCACAACAGAAGGTGAATGAATGCCTAGGAAAAAAAAAAGGAAAAAGAGGGATAACCTTTCATAAAGGAAAATCTTTCATAAGTATCAAAATCTCACCTGTACAATTGTAATGTGAGGTCTTGTCAAGGTAACATTGGCCAGATTAGGGAGAGGGAATCCTTTTGACAGTTTAGCTTAAAAAGAGAGACAAACAATGATTTAGGTATGCATTGGAAAGATAATAAACACCTGCCCTTCAACAACACTGTTTATCCAGAGACTTGTAGGTCATTTATAACAATTAGCCTCTTAGTCTTCACAAGCAGCCCTGGGAGGTAGCTAAGCTGCTCATTTACCAATGGGAAAAAAGAATTACAAGTGCTTCTCTCTTGGCAGAGTGTTGCAGCCAAACCAAGGCATTTCATGTCCAACACATTACATCCTCAGTGATTTGTCCCTAATGATCCCTGAGGGACTCTTAATACAGCTCTACCATCATTAGAACCTGTTCCCATTTGTATCCATTAACTAAAGAAGGTGATGTTCATCCCAGTACAGAGGGCTGACACAAAGCTGTATCTCCCTTCAGGGCCTTAAATAAGATTGATGAGAGACAAAAGCTCTGTGCTGGTCTAATAAAAAGGAATACATTTCACATATGGTGGCCTCAGGCTGGTGTGCAGATGAGAGAAACATGCTTTTCTCCCTGATGCATCAGGGCCACCTAGACTGAGATGAAGGCAGATGAATTTTTACTTTCCAAGTAATTTTTGCCCTTTTTTGCAGAACAGTGCCAGTGAGAGGGAGCGCTTAACACCCCTACAGATTCATCTCCCCTTCCACTGCTTACTGGCTGATGGTCATTTTCCACTCCAATTAATGGGAGCTGAAAACTTAATCAGAAAGTCAGTAGAAGTTCCTAGAATCACACACTCTGCTGGAAGCTTTTTAGCTGATGCTTTGAAATACAGCCTTACCATTAGCTGATGGAATGACTTCAGTCTGTAAAATGTAAGATAGGATGTTCTCCAGAAGCAAGACCTGCCACAGACAAGAAAAGTGAGTTAGCCATCACTTCCTGATGGCAGTAGAACTGTTGTGCCCTAATCCTGGGTGGAGTTAGTAGGCTCTTATTCAACTTCCAGCTCTCTTTCGGCCTCAAAGAGTCATAAGCTCAAGTGAACTCTGGATCTTAAGGTTTTGGAATGATGCAAAGGAAGTGAGATGCAAAATGCAATTATCTATTTCCTTCATTTATCTTGAGGTAGTTTATCACCAATAGCAAAGCAGGACCAGAACAGTTTTAATCCTTTCTCCTCAGCTATTCGGTACTGATTGATTATACTGAGAATGAAATTACTCTCTGTGGAGGCAGGGTTTTCCCCTGCAAGGCTACAGCTGCACTATTTCAGGCATCTGAGGGAAGTATCTTGACTCCCCCTCCTCGCCGTAATTCCGAGCACCTTGATGAGCACCACTGCGGCCCGCGGAGTGCCTGTGCCTCAGCCATCCGTGTGACCATTAGACGGCGCTCGGCTCTGCTGCTGCAGGTCAGCTCTGCTCTGTTTCACCGGGATGATTCGAGGGATCTCTGCTTACTGCAGCCGGGGGAACTACAGAATGTCTCCTTTGCAGAGCACTAACTTGCCCCAAAGAGTATACTTTTAAGCCCAGAACAGAGAGGTGGCTGCCAGAAGACAGGAAAAGAGCCATCTGGGAACGAAGCCAAATGATTTAGAAATACAGATAAAATTTAGCTGCTTACTCTTTAGCCTTGATATCATTGATATGCTTGGTTTGCATTCCTATATGCTTCAACTACCCACTTACCTCAAAAGAGCCAACATTGGAGTGGGCTAGGGAGAACTGGAGCCTGAGGGAAAGAAGTGAAACAAGATGAGTCACTAAGAAAGGATAAACACACTTATTCTAATCATGTGCAGTCATTGCTGTAGAGCTCCAGGCCTTAAGAAGCATCTGTAAAGAGATTTTTGAAGCAATTTCACACACTGCATACTGCTGCATAGAGAAAGAAATGGTTTTCTTGGAGCATTGCTGAGCATCCATGCAAGAGTGTGCTAGAAGGACTGTAGGCAGCAATGTGAGTGTGCTTTTCCCTGACAGTTGATTTTACCAAGGACTTGCAGGGTGTCAGGTATTTTGCAAGGATTTTGGTACATCTGCATAATGCTTTTGTGTGAGTCTTACCAGGAAGAAAAAAATCTATTCATGCTATGGTACTGCTGCTGCTGGCTTTGTTGCTACTGCCTCTGTTTCCAAATTGAAATACTTATTCCCTATGTTACTCTTGTGTCCAACAAAAGATTTCTGAGTTTCCTCAGCACCAGTACCTGAGTTCTCAAGGCCGGCTTCCAGCACACTCTAGATTTTCCTCTTTGAAAATTACCGCAGAAAATGCTAACAGCACTATCCTCCTTAAATTCCTAACATCCCTCTGCTCTGACGAACTCTGCATGTTCTTAACCCTGTGTCTTTCTTAGGGACTTTTATGAGTTCGGAGTCCCAATTCCCAGTTGTGAGGTCCTGGTGTACAGAGCTTCTTTCCATGAAATGTGACATGCTAGATGTGTAAATGACCTAGCCTCTGGTCTCCAGCTTTCTGACCCTTGGAAGTTGCAGGACTTCATTTACTGAATGTCTGCTATATGAATATCTGCATAGAGGACCCGCAGGGGCCCACATTCTTTACTGTGCCCTGGACTGCTCTGACATTCTTTAGTGGCACAGGTTGTCTAGAAAGCCATGACATCTTGCCAGCTGGAAGGTGATGAAGGAAACTCTCAGATGATTTATGGTCATCAAAACTGCCCTACATGCTTAGTTTACCTATCTCAGAGGGGAGAGTAGAAGTAAAACCAGAGAAGCCCAGTGAGATCACTGCCCTGCAGCAATCCACAGCTGGTGGGCAGTCCCTTGGGGACATGGCAGTTGTCAGAGAGAAGCTTCCTGCCTCCTCTAAGCTGTACAGGTGCTGCCAGATTTAGAGAATCTAATGCAGATGAATTTACCAGCAAAATATATTCATAGTTATCTGATCATATGTCTAAACTGCTAATGTTGGGATTGCTAACATTGTTTTCCAAAGGGCTGGAAATCCTTTTCATCCCAGGTTGGATTACCTGTTCAAACATAGTGAGCCCATCAATTTCTGATCAAATATGTTCAGAGAAATACTGCTGTTGGCTGCCTGCAGAATAAAGAAACCATGGGTTACCAGACATAAAAAACCCCAGGACCCTTCCTGTGAATTAGTCACAAATACATAAATACCATCTTTCCGGTTATGTATGGAAGCTGTTTTAGGTAAATGCAACTTTCTTGTTGCAAGGCTGCAGACAGTAAATGTATGTTTGTTTGAATGGCACTGACAGGAGCTGAAATGGGGGTAATGAGATTTCATTAATCAAAGCCATGAACAAGTTGCCAAGGGGCATGACTCATACAGCATTGTCATTCCAGAGAACAAAATCTTGGTTAATCAGAGTCACTATATGTTTGGATTTTTGTCCATCTGTAGAAAAATGTTATTTGCCGTAGAAATGTCCTATAGGTTAGGTGAGGTCATGCCTACACCACCTGTGACTAAGGGGAATTCACATTTTTAAGTACTAGAAATTTGGCATTTTCTTAGTTTCTTGTACAGAGTTTTAACAGAAGGAAGGAACAAACATATTTTAATTGTGTGTTAAATGTCACCTTGTTTGTTGTACTTACTATGTTCATTGTGAACAGAGACTGGGTGGTTGAGTCTGGCAGAACAGCCAACACCTCCATGGAGCCCTGAATCTCTACCGTGAAGGAGTCCTTCTCTAAGCTGATGATAGGGATTTCAGTAGCCATTAGCTTCAACATCACTGGGTTGGGTGTAACTGAGTATTTAGCTACCTGTCAGATTCAAAGACAAAAAACCAAAAAAAGTAAAACACTTTTCTCATAGAATGGATCAGAATACTGCTTGTTCTCAGTTTTGAAGCAATAATTTTGAAGTAGTTCCTTACAACGAGGTTAAGGATAGCTGCTAATTTAAGATTCTTTCAGGTAAGCAGGAAATAAAGGTTGCTAACCTAACAGTATTGGTGGTGCTAACTTAACAGTATTGGCCACTCAGGAATGCAGTGAAAAGTTCCTTCCACTTCAGGAATACAAATTTTTCCATATAATTTCAAGAGAAATTAAATACTTGGTTGTAAACAGAGGAGATAAATGGACCACGAATGTGGTATTTAGTCACAGAATAAAAGAGCTCAGGAGTAATTCACTTTGAAATTCACCCATCTCAGGAGATGGTTCCTCCTCTGGACTGTCCTCAGAGGAGCCTCACTCTGTTCATTGCCTGAAGAGTGAATAGGCTCACCAAGTTCAGTATTGGAAACAGAGGGGGTGGAATATTAGCATCAATGCTCACGGCATTTTATGGAGAACACCATACATGACTGCCCTTGGAGAATTCTTACATTTCTGAGGAGGGAACTTAATAACATCTGGGAAGCAAACAAGAATGTGAAGTACTTTGAACAGTTAATCTGATTTCACCCATGCTTGGCATTTATAGCCTAGGGGTTCTTATGCTCATTTTTGCCTTCTCATTCTGTCTCAGAAGGCTGGTGGAAGCCATGCGTGCTCATATTCTCTGTCCTGTTATATTCATCTCCTCCACCTAAAAGAAATGGAAATCCTGTGCATCTTCCGTGTCTGTTCCATAGGATGTAATGTTTCCTGCCCATCTGTTAGCTCATTTTCCCACACGTGGTCCCTTCCCAGGTCTTTCTGCTCATCAGTCACAGGCCAGCAGCAAAGCAAAGAGAATTATGCAGGTTTGGGGAGGAGAAATGTGGTTTTTTTCTGAGCTGAGGCCCTCTTGGAGGTCTCTCAAAGCAGGACTCATGACTGGAAGCTTTTTCCTGCATAGAGCTGGTTTTAGGTGGGAACAGCTGTGGCTTGGGCACAGTGCCCAGAGAAAAGATTGATGTGCAAGGTTATGGGCCAAGATTATGTTTGGTAACAGTGCAAGTCATTCAACTCATCATGGGGTGGGAAGTGACAAGGCCCATCTGCTCTGCTGTTACAAGGCACACGTGTGCCTGCTTCCCCAGTACAGGAGCCCTGCTGGCCCTACAAGCCTTTGGGATACACCAGCAGTGAGATGTCTTGACACCCACACTGGGTGGCTTCCCTAAGACTTTGTGAAAGTAATGATACTCACCTCAGGGATGATAGTGCCAAATATCTCTGTGTTTATATTAAAATAGCTGCAAGTCTGAAGGAAAAAATAAAAGTGAGAAAACAAATGAGTTACCAGATTTGACCTTCATGGCCAGCTTTTCTCTAAATGCATTATTACTGTCATTTCAATGAATCTTTGAGTTTGTACCTCTCAGAAATATTCCTAAGAGACTCAGTATACTTAAAGCAGCTTCCCAATAATACATGCCAAAATAATCACTCAGAAAGCAAATGCTTAAAGTCATTGTAGTTTGGGCTGCAGTCTATAGGTTTTGGGACTTACTGAATCTCCTGCAGTCAGGTTAGCCAAGTCAGGCAGCCTCCAAGCCACAGCTTTGACATATGCTTTGCTTACAAGGCCCCCTGTAGTACTTTCATTCAGTGAAGATCCCTCAGAAAACAGCCACTGAGGCTGCAAAATTCTCCAGTTGATCCCTTTTCCATATTAGAGAAGTCTGTGCCTCAGGTCTACAAAACCCTTATTTTTTGTAACAAAGTTGGCAGGTATTTGGTACTTTGCTCAGTGGAACTTGGCACGCCTGGCTGTGGCCTGAGGCATCTATATAGAGCATAAATAAAAGAGAATAACAATACCCTAGTATTTATAATCTACTGTCTCAGGACTCTACAGACCAACTAAGAGCTTTATACGGCCGCGTACTGACACGTGGCAGGTCAAAGCCCTATCTGAGCCACTCTGACCCCATTCCTCTGTGTCCTGCTCACCTCCTCTGCAATGGTCATGTTGAAGGCCCCTGCGGTGTAGTAAGCAAATGAGGAGGTCTGAAAGAAATACTCAGAGAAGGCAAGGTAGAGCATGGAGTCACTTTGGTCCGGGATTGTGAAGGAAGCTGGCACGTAGGGAGAGTCAGTATCATTTCCAGCTGGGAAGACTACGCCCTAAGAATTAGTGTCAGAGATAAAAAAACAGAGTGAAAATATAACTTTACCATGACTGCGGGCAATGAATGCTACTTTCCTTTACTTTGCCCAGGCTATTCATTTGGTATATAAATGAGTATGCAGGCTTTGTAGTTCACCCTGAACGCTTGGTGCTTTCAAGCAGGTGGTGAAGGTAAGTTCCAGCATTTGGACATCTTCACAGATGAGGCCCAAGATCTGTCTTTTGGGATACTGGTCACCTACCGAGGACAGTCTGCCACCTCAGATCACAAACCCTCTAAATTAAGGGTCTAAATGGATGAAGAACATGACTAGTGGTCCTCCTTTTTGAAAAGCTTTACTTTCTCCTTTCCTCATCTCCAGGAATTTAAATCGGAGAACTGCTGCTTAAGAGCTATCCAATGGTCTCCATTACAAAATTAACCTCTAAAACCAGAGGTCTTTCTTGGTCAAAATCAGTACTGTACTCTGCCCAGAATCAAGTTGATAACTTGTGCAGACAAAAGGCTTGTGAGAGAAAGTTATGTCGGACAAACCTAAAATGTTAATGTTGTCTTCTGCACTACCCATTATATTAGCCAAGCCTTGCAGATCTAATACTTCAAATGCATCCAGATGAAACAAAAAAGTAAAATTGATTTAAAGTGATGAAGACATTTAAAGGTTAAAGTTTTTTATTAGTTCTCCTGTTTCTGTTTAATCTCAAATGTATTTTGTCCATCTTTATTTTCTCATCCAGCTCTAAAGTTCCTGTTGCCTTTTAAGGACTATCAAAACACTTACAAATGCTGAATCACAGCTGGTGACCTCCCATTCAATACTCACTTCCTGGATTTACCAGTTACTTGCTTTGTATATTTCCCCCATGTAACTTACGTGGGAGAGTAGCTCTTGGAACAGCCATGATTTTACCTCTTTAGTCTGACTCAAGTCCCTGCTTAAAATCTACTTGCTGCAATGGTCAGAAGAGTTTGACAGCAGCTGCAGAGCTGCTATGCTGAGACCAGTGTCTACCATACAAACAGATACTAACTTTTTGTTCCTTTCCCACCTCCTTATTTCCCTGTTGTCCTTTTTTTAAATACTTAATTTATAGGATCTTTGTGATGAGACTGTCTTTTCATTCTGCCTTTGTAGAGCACCAAGCACAAAGCACCTTAAACTTAATTAAGGATCTCAGATACTACAATGATGACAACTACCCTCAACCAGATCACCTTATACAGAATGACAATGAAGTCATGTTAGAATTAGGAACTAGTCAGATTTTAGTTTCAGCACATAAGGAGACTTTTTCCTTAATTTGAAATAAACTTTAAAGTCCTCAGACTCGGCAGGACTCCTTGGGCTCCCATGCTTTTGAAAAGGTCTTCTGTCTTCCCATTCAAGAAGCCAGAGGCTTAATTCTTGCTTGGATAGTCTTGCTCTTTCTTTTCCTCTCTCATCTGACAACAGGCACATCTAGTTAGTCCCATGTATAGAAATATTACCCTGACTGACTGAACAATGAAGTCCCAGATATTAATAAACAGTGAGAGAAAGATGAGGCTGAATACCTTTTTTCTTTTCTTTCACTTTCTCTTTTCTTCTATCTTGCTTAGTCAACTTTAACTGCTCTCTTTTTTTTACAACCAACTCAACAGCAGTTTAAAGAAAAGGATGTGGCTTTTAAATAATCCATTTCACAACAGGATTGTTACAAATTATTACTGTAGCAAATGCAATAATACTTTGAAATATCTGTCTTCTCAGATACTGAGCCTTTACGTTCAGAACAACAATCACGGTCATCTTAGAAAGTGTCTCATAGAATGATGGAACCCACAGCAACCTTGGCAAACAGCACTACAGGAAACTACCTTTAAGTCCAGGTCAATGAATGGTCGGAATACTGCTGGCAAGCTACTTAAGGAGTAGTCTACTTCAGCCAAATCATCAATCTGCATTGCAACTGTAAGGGTGGTAGATAAGACACAGAATATTACAAAAACCACAGAAATAATTTTATGTGTACTTAAAACTAAGTTTCTGAAGGAGAATGATACAAGGTGTTCCAGAGACTAGGGAAAAACACAACCAGGGACCTTCTGACATGCATTCTGACCTAAGATTTGATGTTTCTACTGACACTCTCTGTAAAGTACCTTCTCTAGTTTGTCTGTTGTTTTCCCATTGTGGAAAGTAAGTTTGGTCTAACCCAAAAAAGGAGATGGCCATATCAGTGCTTCAGGGCATAAGGAGGTGTTGGGATTTCTTGTCAAGCAGTTCTAAGAGCATCCAAAGTGCCTGTAACTTGCAAATATTTTCCCAGAAGGAGGTTAGATAGATAGATACCTGTGTCTTGCACAT
The DNA here is from genome assembly GCA_013397055.1 of Pachycephala philippinensis. NCBI lineage: Eukaryota > Metazoa > Chordata > Aves > Passeriformes > Pachycephala > Pachycephala philippinensis. Next base: position 278,542 of record VWZT01011773.1, read on the forward strand.
GGTATCTGACCAACACTTAGGGTGTCTTAAATGCCTGCAAATCTAACCCAAAGTGGTTCAAGTGAGAAGGTTTTTGCAAAGAAGCTTTTTCATTTTGCCTCTGGCAAGTCTGATAAATAGGCAAGTAAAACTTTATTTCCAGGCAGGCTAGGAGAGCAGGCTTCAGCTTGTAAAATGCTGTGTGTGCAGGAAGACTCGGAACATGGTAAGGGAAAACTGCCTCAGCATCAGTACTGTGTGGTGTCTAAGTGGCATTTCTCACAACAGAAGTGCATATTGTCACATTTGCAAGTAGAGAATTGCTACCAAGTCCTTGGCTCTCAGAAACACAAATTTCTTGCCCAAGTAGCCCAGCCTTTATTTAACTGTGGTTCTGTATGCAAGGGAGCAGACGGAGCAGAGGGACTGATACCACTCCTGGAGGCATCACCAAGCAGCTGCCGTTAAGGACGCGGCAGAATTTCACTGATCAGAAGAGAGAAAACAGAAGGAAAGGTATCACTAGTGACTCACCATTCAGTGATCGGAGGTCTTCATCTATCAACTGGATCCCAGCTCTGATATTGGGACATGACTGTAATAAAAGCACACTCAAGTTATGGCCTGATTAGCATGGATGTGTAAGCACCTCTTGCACGTGTGCTAGCAGATCGTTCTGGGGCATGACACACATTGCAGCATTTGTTTATCAAAACACCTAATCTGGCTTCTCTTCAGCTAACTGGGTCCCCAAGGTTTCTGCTTGGTGCAGTGTAAGCATTTCTATATCAGAGCTGCAAAAAAGAGGCAAGTTTCCAGAGGCAGCCTGGTGGGGGTGACAAAACCACAGCCTTAAATAGTGCAAGGACAGCTCTCATACTGGTCTCACAGGAGAGATCTCAGAATCATGGAATCATTTAGGTTGGAAAAGACTCTTAAGGTCATCAAGTCCAGCTGTAAATCCCTGGACAGAATGACAGCCATCTCAAGCTCTGTCTCCTCTCAGTGGCTCTGGGCAGGCTGTCATCAGAACTACTCACCTCTTTGATACTATGAAGTTGAAATATGTCATACTATCAGTTGATATACTGTAATTTCTCTATGCATGGCCCAGTATATGTTTTGTCTGCCAAGCATAAAAATGACCCAAACCCCAGGATGCCTGTAGGTACATAGGCAGGGACTTACTCTGCATTGGAATGGAAAAATAACTATATTTTCCATCCCTACTGCTGCCTTGGTTGAATGTAGCTGTGTCAGTATCTCAGTCATGAACCTGGCACTTTATCTGGAATCATTTCTGGCTGGCAAAATGATGACTGTGCTGATCAGACCAGCATAGGACTATTACAGGATTATTTTTCTAGTTCTTCCTTTGCTAAGTTCACAGCACTGACTTGTGAATGCCATCCTCCTTACACCCCTCCCCTACACAATGTGAGAGGCTTACATTAGTGACCAAGCTCCTGTGAATGGGTTTCTTCAGATACTTGATAAAGAAGTTATGCAGGAAGCTAGAGGGAAGGAAGAAGGCAATTAATGGGTCAAGCACTATGGTCATTAACAGGAGATCAGATATCTCTGCAGAACATGAATTTAATGGCCTCTTAGTGTGATATTCTAGTACACATGGGAGCTTTTTGAAATGTAAAAACTATCGGAGAAACACCATTTAAAAGATGATAATTTCACCACTAAACATCCCAGCCTGGGTTAATTAATGTTTACGAAAAGGGAATTCTTCATGGTACTACCATCATATATGTACAAAATAGTCTCTGCACTAGGAAATTCCAAAACAAGTAAAAATAAACAAACAAAAACAATCCCCCGAAGAGGTGACAAAAGTGGTATTCAGACAGTGAGAGAAATACAAGAAAACAATGAAATACTGTTTCATGGGGCTGTATCCAGAGGTTTAACAGACAGCAGTCTGATTCTGTTCAATTTTGATAGCACTGTGACTAGGAGGAGTGAAGCATAGTACAAGCATGTAACTTCTACCTAGAGTTGAAGATTACAGCAGAAGTTTGAAAGAAGTGGTGCTGAAGAAGCACAAGGGATTCTTTGATTCTGTCTTTATCTTCTACTGTGTGTAAATACAAGGACAAATATCAATGTTGGCCATTTTAATGCTGTATTAGGGCCCCGATTCTCACCTGTGGTGCCTACGATGCCTAAAAGCAATTCTGTGTGCCCTAATTTGTGAAGTTGTCTCTGTGCCATTCACTGACAGTTATTTTGTGAGAGAGTTTATACAGATCCCTTCCACTTACCCACTTTTCCCATTCAGCTTGATATCTATGTCACCAGAAGTTGTCCAGCAGCCGGTGAGGGATATTGATGCAGGGCCCATATTATCCAGGGGTGTTGAAAAGATTGCAGTAACAAACACCTTTGAAATGCGCACTGTGCCTCTTCCACCGTCTTTGCTGCATAAAGTGAAAATAAATAAAAACTGAAAAAAACCTCCACCTCTTCACTATGGAATTGCCTGGCAATGTGGACCCATGCCTACTCCTGGTCACTGCCATTATTCTTCTTTGCTTGCCCGTGTTGGGTGCTTGCCAGTGAGGGCACTGTGCCTCCTGCTGTGTCACCACCATCAGCTCCCAGGTCCCCTCCCCCTGCATGCAGCCCTGCTGTCCCTGGCAGAAGTGCAGATCAGAGACTGCTGTAATTCAGTCAGTTTAGCAATACAGGTAATGTGGGTTGTGGGCAAGGGAAGAGGGTTTTCTTTCCTCTGAAATAGCCTGGGACTAGGAAGGTGTGGAAACTGCTCTAAGGATATTGCCATTTGCTCATCCATTTTCCATCAGCTTTTGAACTGTATCTCTTGGTGGCATAGCAGAGGGCTTCTAATAGTGTGACTGCAATATGAGGGTTTATTATACTGGACTGTGATCCACCACACTACAGTTTTTCTAAATGTGTCATTAGCTGGCAGGCTGGACCATGACAGTATTCAGCTAGAGCAGCAGTCCTGTACTATTTGCAGCAGTGCTTCTCAGCCATGGGCTCTTTATCAGAGCTGGTGTCTGAGGGGGCAGGGGCTGTCTCCCACCCCCACCAGCAGATCTGTTGAGAAGCACCAGTCTGTGCTCCTGGGTTACTGCTGCCAGCTGATAAAGAGCACCTTTACAATGGAGGGGTCACAAGAAAAAACTAAAACTTGCATTTCTGTATTATCCATCAAGAAAAAAATCCCGGGACAAGTAAAGCTGTACATACAACATCCAGGTCCTTATGCTCCAGTTCATATCAATGGTTAGAGAAGCATTTCCAATCACCAGTTTTATCCCAGACCCAGGCAGGAGGGAGATGGAAGCACTGGGTAATTCAACAGCAGTAACATGTATTCTAGAGCATGAGAGAGACAAGATTAAAAAAAATTTGTATTTCTTGAGTCAGAATGAACACAAGACGATTCAAATTTCAGTCAAACACAAATTGCTCCCAGAGAGAATACTTACCTTGAGATGTTGTATTTGACATTACCAAGCCCAAATTTCTCATGGCCAGTCAAATCAGGGAAACACTCCTTCTCCATATTCTGCTTCAGGATTTCCAGCCCAACCTCCTTGGCTACAGGAGAACAATGATCAGTTCAGTTGCCTTTGATAGTGCCTGGGAGTTCATAGTTACGTGCTTCTGGCTTAGGAAATGTGATGGACACAGAATCAGCAAGAAGGTGGTATCTCACTTGAGACCCAGCAGTGCTATTTCAGGTTTCACTCCTAGTCATGGCAAGAGCTGAACTAACTGATTCAATACCTGAGGTCAGATGAACCTTGATATGATGTACAGTGCTGTCAAGCAGCTTATTGACTTTGCTCTACTGTGGTCTTAAAATTTTCCTCTATAGCCTGCCATTGGGTCATTTACTTTTACTGCCCTCTCTCCCCTTTGTCATACCAGTATTCAAGGTAATGCCACTCACTAACGGCTCCTGAGGATGTCACACATACCATACTCCAGCCCCTTCTGTGTGATCCTCACTTTGAGTCCAGGGTTGGCACTCAGTTGCCTGCTGAGCAAACTTAAGAGGAGGAAAGAACAGCAGATCTTCACCATTTTCCTTGTTTTTTACAGGACCTGTTAATAAATATTTATAATGATAGCAGAAATCCATGCTGTGTCACTCGATGGTTGTACTCCCTTCCCCCCCTACCCTGGACACCAGCTTTCCCTCCAGAATGAAGAAAGTGGAGAGCCCAGCAACCCTGGAAGAGAAGACCCATTCTCCACAGACTGTTATAAAAAGTGAGATCTGTGGGGTAGAGGAGAAAAGTCAGCCTATTCACTGCCATAGAGACTGGGGAAAGTGCTTGGGATACATCCATCTGGACAAACATTGAAATCCTAGGCTGTAAATTGGTGGCTCTACAGGATTCACCACAGGGGTGGTGAATGAGTGAAGCAAATGCCCATCCCACGGGCTTCTGTGACAGGATTTAAACTGAGATGGAGCTATCTGTATGAATCACAGACTGCATGTAGTGTGAAAGAAAGAAGGTCTTGCTTTCAGCAAGGTCTCCCAGGGAGAGTAAGAGAAGCCACCCTGATGGAGAATTTTTACACAAAACTGGACAAAATTAGAGACTGGTTTTGTTTTTTCCCCAGAGCTGGGAACAGCTTTCTACGGAGTTATTTGTCGCCTGGGATTGATGCAGCAAACAGGTCACATTATTATGGTTTTCCTCATTTCCAGCTACTATATGGGATTATGAACAGCTGAAAGCACAGGGAAGTGTCTTTTCTAGCATTACTTTTACAGATAAAATTTCTTTAATTACCACGGGGCTGTTGAAGAGCTGGAATGAAACAATCTATAAGCAGACAATTGCCTCTTTCCTACTACAGGAAAAATTGTTTTTATATTGCTGCATCTTTCACTAGGTGCTTCGTTACCAGAGGTAACAATATACCTCAAACCAGAATATTCTCATTCATGATCACAATTTAAACAATCTGCAAAATTATGAGAGAACATGGACTTAATTTTTTGTAACAGTTTCAAGCAATCCTGAAGAACACCTTTGTTAGAATAAGTAGTATTTTTAAATTTAAATTTAACTGATAGATATTGAGAGATGAAAGAAACACACTTCATAAGTAGAACAAAAGAAAGGACTGGAAGGAAATGAGTCTTTGACATATACATAGTTCTCAGATCTTAAAAACTCAAAATTTAAGCAGCTTTAGTGACATCTATCACTTCCCAACAAAGCCACTCCTTGACAAAGAGCAATAACCATGTATTTGTTTCCATACCTCTCCTCCAAAGGCTGAAGAGAAGACCTTTGCTGTAGCAGACCACAGGGCTGAGGATGTTGCAGGGAAAACCTTCTGCAGCCATGACCCCATCTTTTAAAGGAAAAACCTGTGGGCTTGAAGACAGCCAGTTGCTATCATCAACAGCAGTATCACCCAGGGAGTGGCCTCTGATACCACATTCCAAGCTATTTTGGGTCTCCCGGGTTAAATCTATCAAATTTCACGTAGGGATAAGCAGAGGGCAATGTAAACTGTTGGCTGGGGTTACTCAGGTACCAGGATGCAGAATTCAGGGTGGGGTGCTGCCTTTGTGGCAGACTGTTTCAGCACTGGTTTTTCAGAGGAGAAGGAAACCCCAGGGAGAATTCCAGTATTTCCACAGGACAGATATTCATAGCCAGGTTTGTATTGTAAAATAAGTAAATTAATGTGCCATTGATATGAAAAACAGATGGAAAACAAGACCCATTTGTCTGAAATTGCTCAGATACAGGAAACCATAAACAATATAGTATTTATATTATAACATATACATATATATAAATACACACACACACTACAGTGTATATATCTGGTACAAATGAATAGTCTTAAGTCCTTCCAATCAATACTTTCTATTTCTTCTGCTTTCTTATCCAGCTAACCAGTACTTCAGCTAACCAGTACTACTTGGCTTGTCAAGGAGGTGATTTAATCAATTAGCTTGCAAGTACCAAGCAAATTCCCTCAGGCGTGGGGCACTTTGCTGGACAATCTGAGTCACTCCATTGTGCAACCCATGAATAGAAAAGGTAGAGACACTTGTCAGTCAGTCAACAAAGGCACATACTTTACACAGATTTAACATTCACCGCAGGGAGTCACATGCATAATAATTTCATTATTCGTATCTCCGGCAACTAATGATGAATATAACTCACACCCTCAGTTACATAAACCTCTATACATTTTCTGATATCAGTGAGGGACACCAATCTAATTCAAAATCTCCATTTCTTTCGAGTTCTTCTTCTTCCATTTATTTTCTAGTCACTCTTCACCTATCAAAGAATACAAAGAATTGGAAGCCCTGCTGTGATTTACTACTGTTGGTTTCAGGATGCTTTTTTTTAGTACTCTATCAGACAGCTAGATAAATAAACTGATTCCGCTCAAACTATGCTAGACACGTTTCTTTCCTGAACTGAACCTTCTGTAGTGTGACATTTGTAGAGTAGTTTTCCTTTCCATACACTTTTAATGTCTCCTGGTTGAATGTCTCTGTTGACACTGATAAAAGGAAAAATACAGCTTCAATTTCACAAATATTAAAGGTATGGAATTATTTGGAGATTGATTCCCTTGAAGAGCTGCAGCTCATCACAATCTAAGAACAACTTCTGTATAATACAGAGGCCAAGGACAGCCTTGGCTGCAGTGAGCATGAGACTGTTGAGTTTCAGATCCTGGGAGAAGCAACAAGACAAAGAACAGAATTACAGCCATAGACTTCAGATGAGACCTGCTTGGCAGGATCTGTGGGAAGTTGCCCTGGAGAGCAGAGGCCCAGAAGAGCTGGCTAATCTTCAAGGGCAGCTGCCTCCGAGCATAAGCATGGCCATTAGAATGTTCAAACAGTTGAGCAACAGTGGCAGAAAGCCAGCATGAAGAACATGGAGCTCCTGAGTGAACTTAAGCACAAAAAGGAAGCATACAGAAGATGGAAACTGAGACCTGCTACTTGGAAGGAACACAAATATCTTGTTTGCACACATAGGAATGAAATCAGGAAAGCCAAAGTTCAGCCGGAGCTGAAGGGCAACAGGAAAGGTTTCTGGAAGTACCTCGACAGCAGAAGATGCATGTGGGCTTCTTGCTCAGTAGGATGGAGGACTAGTGACAAAAGACATAGTAAGGTCACTTTTACTAGCAAGGCTTGTCCTCCGGCCTGCAGCAGCAGGTGCCACCAAGGGGGCTGGAGAACATGAACTACAAGGAGAGTCTGAGAGATTAGGCTGTTCACCTTGGAGAAGAGAGGGCTTGAAAGGCCGTTTTGTTGACTGCAAATTTTGCAAAGAGACTACAGAGAAAATGGAGCCAGAATCTTCTTGGAAGTGTATGGTCAAAGTATAAAAGGCCACAGAACATGCTGGAAAATACTGATTAGATATTAGGAAAAAAATTTTTACTCTAAAGGTAGTTAAATAGTGAAACAGATTGTCCCGAGAGATTGTGGAACCTTTGTCCTTGGAGGGGTTCAAGACTCGACTGGACACCATGCTCAATAACCTCATCTAATTAGTCCTGTTTTGAGCCAGTGTCTGGACTAGATTATATGATTCTCTAATTACATGGCAATTCACTGAGCTTTGTAGATCCGTTCCCACAGTTGGTGTCCAGTTACAAAGGGGCAAATTGTGAAATTCTTATAAAGGATAAGGTCTCACTCCATACACAAAGTTTTGCTAACACTAATGGAGATAAATCGAATAATGCAAGAACTGGCTTTTAAAATTAAGATATGTATTGTCTATAACTCCAGTGAAAAGAACCAGTCACTCCTTCTCATCAGGCTGCAGCAAGTTTTCCAAAGCATCAATAACAATTAGCTACACTGTACTTAAAACCAACATATTTGCTTTGTGAAAAGCGCTTAAGAAGTTTTACTAAAACATTAAAAATAGTGATGAAAATCCATGCTTCTAATGTTATAGCATCTACTCCCTATAAGATAACAGAAGGAAGACTACATTTTTCTCTTATTGTTCTTTAAAATTAAAGGGACATCAGCAGTGGCTGTGAAGGTCCTCCTCATCCTCCAGTTGATAGTGAACATCAGTGCAAATAACCAGATGACCCTAAGGAAAGAAAAACATATAAAATTACCTTAAATTCAGATGGGTATATTCAGGTACAGTACTCTGGGACTTGATCCCATGGTAAGACCCTCATCAGGGCAGGAGGCAAGGGTGGCTTTGTGCCTCCTGAACTTTAGTTAACTTTAGGGTAGGAAGGGGCTCTGATGTAGGTTAATACAACTCTTCAAAAGACTGAGCAACGTTTACTACAGAGACACTCTGCCCATGAGCCTTCCTAGAGAATGGCCAGAGTAATGAGGACTCAGGCACTCAATGCTCCTAAGCCCCGCTGGGGATAGCAGTGCTGTCCTTGTCATGTCCCCAGGCTGGCACCCCGAAGGGCTGGTGGACTCTTTACAACCTATAGCTGCTAGGGATGGGGGGCTCATTTTGGGTCCAGAGATTGCATTTTATATCTAAGGTATAGTGAAAGCTTTACTATTAACAACATTTAGATCTACCCACCACTGGAACACGGACAAATGTGCAGGCCTAAAACAGAAGCAATTTTCTATATGAAGAAATTTGGCTTCTCACCTGATTCATTTTTATTACAGGTCCAGTCAGGCTAGTGTGGGCCAAATTAAGAAGAGGAAGTCCTTTCCCTAGTTTATCTTCAAAAAGGACAAATATAAATACATTTGAAAGTAATAATAAAATGCACTTCAGAAGCATCTTTCTCAAGGAACTCAATTCATTTGCATTTTCCCTTTAATTAGCTGTCCTTGTGTTTCTCAAGGGAGCTATTATTCACATGTACTAAAAAGCAAAAAACCCTGCAAAAAAGTTGCACATAAACCTCTTACAATCTCTCAGCTGACACTGGGATCTGCCTATCTTTGTTCCTCTTCTGGTGTCTCCCCCTCAAGATCTGTTTTCTGCTGTTTCCCACTCTGAATTACTCTCCATCTTTATTTTCTTCTCTAATTGATCCGCTCAGCCTGTGGGTTCTGCTTATTCTCATCAATGCCTATTTTCCCGGATCAAACCCTAGCTCTATTCCTATTTGGTTTTCTAAACCTCTGACTTTTGCATCCCATTCTTTCATTCTCTTACTTTTTTTCTTGTTGATAGCTCTCCTTTTTCCTCAGCAGTCTTCTCATCTCTGTTCACCTCAGAGGCACCTTCTGTACTCTCCCACCTGCTTCTTTCCACCATCACCCCCTTGTTCATCATCCCTTACTCCCTCCTCCCACAGAACTGATTTTCTACTCTGTCCTGCCTGTGGCAGCAGGTGAAGCACAGAGGCAGAGGGAGGTGGTAAAGTTGGAGATATTACCCTGAAGCCCAAAGATGCAAGTGTGCTCTGCACTTCCTCAGTTTGGGCCATTCTCTGGTCATGGCTTGACTCTGTCAGGACAAGACTCAGGCCTGTCTCAGCTCTGCTGCCACACTGCATTCAATGGAAATGGAACCCAAGCCCAGTGTTTGACAGGGTGCAAAGACTTGTTCTCTGCCAGCCCTTGATCCATATGACTGAACGACCAGGATCAAAGTCCAGCACAGAGTAAACCTGCCCAGCTGTCACCAAATGGAAAGAAAACCTCCCATAACGGAGTGTTTAAAGCTGGGCACTCCCTTTTATGGTTTCAGCCTTGCTTTCTCACCAGCTGTGCTCAGGAACTGGCTACAATCCTTACCATTGATTACTGGAATCACTATTCTCTGTAAAGCATAAGACAGAAAACTCTCCACCAGTGACTTCTGCTGTGAGGGAAAAAGCACATTTGGTGATTATTGCCTGATGCCTATGAGGTTGCAGCTTGATGAGGAAGATGGAGGGTTAGGACTGAAGTGACAAACAAAACGAGCAGAGCTTGGCAGAGAAAATCTCGGCAAAAAAATATATTTTTTTGGTTTAAGTTTCAGCTGAACAATGCAAAGTATACATGGCAGAGAGGTGTCCATGTTTCTTGCAATGAGTTAAATTGTAGGGCTTTTTTTTCCCTGTATGTTAAGTACCTGGGATGAACCTTAACTTCAGAAATGAAATATGCTAAACCTAATTTCAGCTGGCAGGACTCAATTCTCAGAAGTGAACTGTTTTCTGTTCACTTCTGTGAACAGAAAACCACCTGTACTGGTGCTCTGTCTTAATGCCACCGTGATTAGTGTCCTTCTCCCTTTACTTAAAGATGTGGGTTGGACTGAGCTGCTGCAGAGTCTCACTGATCATTTAAAAGTCTACAGTAATTGATCTAAATAGTGGCATTGCATTGTGTTTCTTTTATTCCTTTTTTTTAACTCCTGTTTTTATTGATATTTGGTTGAAGGGATTTAAGATAATTCCTGAAACGGAGGTTAAGCCTGACTTTGTATTCACTCCAACTGCTACACATACTCAATCCAGCTGTGAATTCCATCTGAACCCAGGCAGATTATACAACATTTTGAGCTTCCGATGAGGAAAAAACCCCAACACTCTTAGAGGCATTTCCTCTTCCTGGAAAGAAAAAGAAAAGCAGAGCATATACTGTTTCAAAACAGAAAGAGCAGTGGCAGATGATATCCCCAAGACAGACCAATAATTGTTCAGCAACAAGTTCAGAAGAATTTCTTCTGTCTCTGAAGGGCTCAGCTACCTTTCCTAGGCACTGAAACCATCAACTTACGTCAGGGAAGCCAAGACTGGAGTGCAGCAGGGAGAACTGGAACCTGAAGAAAAGAAGTAAAAGAAGAAAGACTAGAAGGCACAAGTTATGCACACTGCTTGAAGATTCACTTGTGGAAATTCATACTGATTTCACGCTGATTCACACATTTAACTTTGTCAAAGGCTCTTCAATTCCCAACAGCTTTTAATTAAGACTGGCACAACTACAAGTGAGTTCTAGAATCACCAGGATCTTTCTGGTACTAATCTCATCTTATGGTCACATGTAGTTCAGTGCTGTGACTATAAGACTTGGGAAATCAAATTTTTCTGGAATTGTCATTTCCTGGAATGGCTGAACTACACATTCCTCAAATGTTCATTATGATTTGAATAAACTCATATCCATTCCTAACCATTATGATTTGCTAACTTTTCCCACTGATGCCTGTAATGCATCTTCGGATCACTGTAAGTATAATACTGGGGAAAAACAAAGTTTTGAAGAACAGGAGAACACATTATTGTGTCAAAAGCTCTAAGTGAGCAGCACCATTACTTCTTAAACTCATACTGACAGGCTCTGATCATTCTAAGTCCTCTTTTCCTGTTAGAAAGTCCACTGACCAAACTAAGAAAACTAAGAAAAGCATGCTCACATTTTTCTTTAATTAAATTGTAATAGATTAAAAATTATCATATATTCTGGAATTCTAACCCAACTTGACATATAGAGCCAACATGAAGAAACACTGATGTGGACTACCTATCTGAAAGTCTTTGCTTCTACCCATCAGGTGCATTTATGGAGAAAGGGGCTGTAAACCCAGTCCTGCTCGATGTGTGAATAAAATTTGTTGTAAGACAGCTGAGAACAAGGACAACTCCAGGTAACTGCAAAACCAGCAAGATCTAAGTGAAATCTAAAAGGCTCTGAGCTTTCATTCAAACTACAGACACCTTTCTAGTCTCATTTGTTGGATGACATGCTGCTGCAGTGTGTGCTATGTAGTCTCACTTTTTCCTGCCCCTCTCGTGAAGGCATATGGAGAACTATAGGGACAGTGGTCCTGTGCAGGGTTTGCACTCCAGCACTTCTGTTTATGATGCTCATACTTCGCAGGGCAGCAGCATTCAGAGGGTTTTGAGTAAACTACTGAACTTGATTCTCCAACACCAACACAAGACTGAAACATATGCCTTCACGATAAGCAATAAATTGAACGTTGTCATCTGGAAAGGTATTTAAGCTACAGAAAGGGGGAGCATCACGGGGCACAAGAGACATGGTTGTTCCACAATATTATTATATTTAATCTCCAAGATTTAGACCAACCAGTCAAAACTATCTTAGAGCTCCTATGAGAAAGAAAGTTCTAATTTTCTTTTCCTCATGGTGAAATAAGCATTGTCAGGCTGACACAATGAGTTCTATTGTATCCTAATGTAGGGATCATTAATGCCGCTTTCTGAATTTTTCTTGGTTACCTCTTCAGAAGTAATGAGATAATCAACTTCTGTTTGCTTATAGTCAAACTGGCTCCGGTACTGGCTGTCTGCAGGGAAAAAAACCAAACAGTCTTCTGTGACTGTACACACAGACAGATACTGTCTTAGATACAGGCACAAATGCAATTGCTTTTGTGATTGGAAACACATTGTCTAAACTTTTCATGTGGTCAATACATACAGATTGTGAAATCATTTGTGAATTTGCTGCTTTCTGCCAGCAACTGGGACTGAGTGAGCAAAGTGATAACACTGCCCTGATTGCCTCTTTATCATTAGGATCATTTAAGGCCTTGCATGGCTGACATAATTGGTTCACTTGCAATCTAATGAAAAGGTGTCTGGGGACACACTGAACTATTTTACAACACGGATGTTAGGAACACTGGCCATCAGACAGTAACATTTTTATATATTACAATTTATTCTTGAATAGTTACTCAACCTCCCACATGGAAAAAAGGGCTCTCTGCACCTGCCTATTAAAACGATTAACTTCTACAATGTGTGGTGTGTGTTTCCTCCCTATGAAATACAACAAAACAGTGTGCATATTTGTGGCAGACCAGTATAAGCTATTTTATGCTAATCTCCGTGATTTTCAAAGGACCGGGAATATTACTGTGTGATTTGTTCAGCCCCAGCACTGAATGTTATCTTCTAGCTCCATTTACTTACTAGATTCCCTGCAAAGACGTACTGGGTGGTTGAATTCGGCAGAACAGCAAACACTTCTACACAGCCAGTGATCTGTAGGACACATCTGTCTGCGTTTAAACTGACTGCAGGAGGTGATGTAGCCATCAGCCTCAGCAGCACTGCGCCTGCTGCTGCGTAACTCTGAGCAATCTGTGCAGGTTCAAAGAGGAAAAAACTGCTGAGGGCAGAGTTAAGCTTTTCCTAAGATTCAGTTTCTATAGCTGCATCATGATCAGGTGTTACATACCAGTCCTCTTGTAATGAACCAGTATTAAAAATACTTCATTTTCATTACACCAACTGAAGTGACAAAATTAGCATTGCATATACTCTGAGTTTCAGAGATGATAAAGTAAATGATGAAGTTTTAAATTCACTGATATTAAACATATATAGAGAAACAATTCAAAGGCTATCCTGAAAAATGTATTTCAAGAGGAAAAGATTAGTATGTTTAAGAAATGAAGGAAATGAGTGATTCCAGTTAAAAAAAAATAGAATCATCTTGACAATATAAAGAATTTTGAAAAGTTGACAGCCTTTCAAAAGAGCTAATCTTTTGAAAAGCAAGGAAACTTCTAGAGAACAAAACTTCAGTTTGCAATGCAGATTCTGAATTTCATCATCTTATAGTAAATATTGCCATATTTTTAAAGCATTTCACAGTATCTTAATTTCTTGCATCAGATTTATAGACTCATGACTATTATTTCCCATTGTACATAATCTCCAGTAGTCAGAAATCAGGAATCTTTGCAAAGAGAAGTCAGGTTACCAATAGCAGAGATACCATTACCTTGAAGAGGAATAAAAGGAGGCTGAGCTGACAGATGCCTACCACTTATTCTTTATAACTGTTTCAAAGACTGAGAGCAAATCTAGCACTCAGAGGAGTAGAGAATGACTAAAGCGTGGTATGATATAGTTAGGAAGAGTTATCATGGGGTAGATATGTAAGTTTGAATCTTGCACTAAAAATAAACCAGTTTTCCTTCTCCTCCAAACTTTAGCAAATGAGCTAGCACACAGATACTATCCATAAAAAACATTAGATACTGCTTTATCTTAAAAGGTCTGTACAAATAAAAGTACTCACCTCAGAAACAAAACGTCTGAGTAAGGAGACATTTAGATTAAAAATATTATCAAGCTGTAAACAAAATAAATTAGATCATTTTAACAGCTTGAAAATTAGGTTTTCCTTGGGGGAAAAAACCCAACCCAACACATCCTGTTTATTTTAGTTTTAGATAATCCATGTTTTGATTTAGTATTTTCTTGCCCCAGGATGATTTCTAAGGAACCCACAGTGCTCTTTGGGACAGAAGAGAGAGATTTCTCATGGACTTGATTCAGGAGCATGTACCAGACTTTCTCAGATGAAATATACCGAATATGTCAGAGGCAAGGACTCAAAAATCTCATTTGCCCTTTTGCTGCTAACCACTGTGATGATGTTTGCAAGTACCATTTGTGTCACTGGCTTTCATAAAGACCCTCTTAGCATTGTTACAGTTAGGAAAACTTACTGGAAACTCTGACTACAAATGCCATTGTGGAAACTGGCATTTCTGAGAGGTCTTTATGTTCTTCAGCCACAGCTGAAAGCTTAGTTTGCTTGTACCTGCTGCTTGCCTCATTCTGCTGCTCTGTTAAGTCTGAGGATTTATTCTAGTTCTCAACATAACCAATACATTTATCATGGGCCACTGTCCAGCAGACTGGGGCTTCAGAACACTTTTTCTTGTCTTGCCCTTTTCTATGTGGAATCCATGCAGAGAAAAGCTTTTTTTGTTTCTTTTTGCCACTCCTGGCACACCAACTCTGTGATGTTAATTCTGTCATTCTTTGCCTAGAGCTGCCAAGAAGTTCAGACTGAAGTCTCAGGGGGACTTTGACTACTTTAAATTATGACAAACAGAATGAATGTCATGAATTTCTCCTACAAGTGGGATGACCCAAATCTATATGAAATGGCAAACATAGGGTGTTAGTCTTCTTTGCTGACTATCTGTATTGCTAATATTTGTAATTCTATTACAAGCAAATCATACTCACCTCTTTGGAAATGGTGATGTTAAAGACCCCTGCTCTGTAGTAAGCCAGTGAAGCAGACTTAAGAAAATAATTGGAAACTCCCAGATATATCATGGAATCACCCTCGTTAGGGAGAGCAAATGGAGCTGGCGAAAAGGGAAGGTCTGTGCGATTTCCTACTGGATCGACTGTGCCCTGCAAAAAGTCATTATCAAAACATGATAATGAAACATGAATGTATGAATGAATGTTATGAAAAATTTGTATCTGTCAGAATTCATTAGCAGTGGTTGAGCAGAAAGAATTTTTCCTAGTCTGCAGAAAAGCTTGACATTAAAGAAGCCTTGAACTAAGCAAATAAGTTTGTGTTATGCCCTAAAAATAAGCAAATTCAGGCTCTTTTGAAAAAATACAGGAATCAAAGAAAATCTGGGTGCCATAGCCATACTTTCAAAGTTTGAATTTGAGCACTCAAGCACGTATTCTGAACAGCAGCTAAAAGACACACACACACAAAAATTCTCTGGACCACAGCTTTCTTTCTCCTGTAGCAAAGACATCTTTTTTAAATTTAATGCTGAGAGTAATATTTCAAGAAAATCTTCAGGCACACCCGAAAAGCACTGGAAGTTGCTTAGGACAGGGACACAAAGGATCCTTTTATATCACCTAACACTCAGCCCTGGCCCAGCTGCCAGTCCTCCAAGACCTAGTTTGGGTACTGCATAGGTAGGGGACCTTAGTTCAGGTATGCTAAGAAAATAACTACTAAAATGTGAGAAGGTATGTGAGCTCAGGCCATGAAAGAGAAGAAGAGTAATACAGACAGTAAACAGTGTAATTACTGACACTGTGAAGGTTAGTAGCTGGAGGATTCTACAGGAGAAATACTGACTGGAAAGGTATAAAACCCTAAGAAAAAACATGAAAAAAGACAACTTATAACATCAAGAACCAGCCTGTTCCAAGGAGCACTGAATAACTTCCTTGACTGACTTAGAAAAGTCATCCCGTGTCCCATTGGGATGTCCATGTGTTAAAGCTTAGCCTGTAAATTCGAGATAGCGACAGTAGCTGATAAGTAATTGCTTAGTTCTTTCAAGAGGTGTATATCCTGTTCGCAAAGTTTTTTGTATGTGGTAAAAGTTGCTTGAACAAAATTAGCTCTAGCACATCTTTCTTAACTGAAGTCTGTTCTGAGAGCCATGAGGATGCTCTGAATCACAAGGACTGTTGAAACTACTGGAAAAGCTGGGTGTTACTGAGATAACTCTTGCAACAAGGGTGAAAAGTAGATAAGAACTGCTATGTGCTGCTCAAGGACTGTCTGACAGGAGTCTTCTTTTTGGGTGTGACCTGTACTTATACAAAATGCTGAATCATCTCAAAACACACAGCTTTGGACTGCAATCACATTGGCAGCCATCACAGATTATTTATGACTGCTACCAGGTGAAGACCAAGCAGCAGTGCAAGAGCTGGGTATCTAAAGAACACTTTTATGCTGTTTGTAAAGCACCTCTGGAGGGTTTCAACTCTGAAATAATTTAGTTATAAATAATAGCATTGGTTAATTAACAAATGTAGTTAATTTATTAAATAAACAATTGTATGTGGTTCCCAAAATAACTCTTGACCAAAGTTCCCAAAATGTCTTACTGCTTTTCCAAGTAAATATTGGAGAGGCTGAGTAAGACTGTAGTGAAAGAAAATTCATCAACTCAAAAGATAATCAGAAAAGTCTTAGAAAGCACACTGATATTAAAGACAAATTACCTTCAAATCCAAGTTAATGTGTGATTCGAAGACTGCTGGAGAACTAACTAGGGAATAGTCTACTTGTGCAAAGGCATCAATCTGGCTTAAAACTAGAAGAATTATGGACAAAATCAAAACATGCGTTAATTACAAAACCACATCACAGTTACTGCTTCATTAAAGGCAAAGGCATTATGGAAATGATGAATCTAAAGAATGGTGGGAGAAGGTAGAAGAAAAAGAAAGAAATTATTATAAGGGAAACAGAGTATTCCCTCTGGAAAGGCCACTGATTCCTCCTGGGTTAGGCCTTGTTCTCCTGCTGTTCTCAGCTGAGTACACTTTGCAGAAGTCTCCCCCATGCAGTGAAAAATCTCGGGCAGAGTCGCTGTTTTTGTTACGTGTTTGTATAAGAGAACTAAACTCTCCTATATGATTAGTGAAATACTGCTAAATATGACTAAGTCCTTTGGAGGATGACACATAGGCACACTTTTCTGCCTATCAATGTTGAAGAAAAGGAACGTTTTTTCACATAGAGAGCACTTCGTTATCAATATGATTGAAGACGTTTCCTGAGAGGTGCCGGATGCAGCCTCAGTCTGATTGTTATTTTTGATTGGACTGTACAGTCTGTTTATACTGTATAAAAATCAGATGGGTTCAAAGAGAAATGGTGAATTCACACAAAGATTATGAAATTCTCAATATGACAGCACAGCTTTGAGTGCCCTTGAACCTGAAGTGTTTAATTATGTGCTGTGTAAGAAAATCTCAATGAGCATGATTTCCAGTATTAATTTGCTACTGCCTGGCACATGGCAGGTATAGGTCATTATAGGAAAAATAAATGTCTACTTACTCTGCTTCTGAATAGGAGAGCAGATAATAGAAATATCCGCAATGAAAAGTGAGAATGGGAACAAATTCTATGACCTGAATTATATTACTTATGGGAATTAAATTAATTTGACTTGAGAAAAAACCCTAATATTCTCAATTTTGGGGGAAAAAACCCTAAAAACAACAATAAAAAAAAGCTGTGGCATTGATTTTAGCAGTGAAAATCTAATATTTATCTCCTTTTTGAACATAGATAGCTGTTGTATTCATGTCTCTGCAAGAGTGACACAGGAATTGTTACTAGTGGGAAAAGAAACATGCTCTGTGTGACACTGTCTACCTGCAGCATCTTGTTACCTCACTGAACACAAGTCATAGGTCCACACACCAAGAGCATAAAGGATCAGCAGGAAAATGCTCACCTCCAAAATCTAAAGAAATAACACAGGTCAACTACAACAGACTGAAAGATTGCACGTGACTTGCTATGGGCACAGAAGAAATCTGAATATTGTATGTAAGATGCATGCAAGAGGTTTCTAGGGTGAAGTATAGAATATGTTAAGGTACAGAACAATGGCTAAATTTTTCTTCCTTCACTTTTTTTTGTACCATGAACACAGGAATAGTTTGTCATCTAATAAAAATGGCTACAATTTGAGCACTATGAAAATTACTTAACAAAAGACTGCTATCACCAACTCACCCTTATGCTTCCTAAGCAGTGCATCCATCATTTGGATTTTGTATTTGATATTTAGGCATAGCTATATGAAAAGAGAGACAAGTCAGAAACGTAAGGCCTGTGTTTTAACTCCTCCCTTTGCTAACTGAAACCATCTTTGCAAACTTACACTTTTATCCAATTTGGTATGAACGGGCTTCTCAAGATAACCAGATAGAAAGCTGTAGATCCAGCTGGAGGAAAGGAAATAAACACAGTGGCTTTCTTACCATGGTTTGAAATCTTTGAAATATAAAATCTGGCAGACTGGGACATCAATGTCATTTATATGAATGAGAAGCAATTATAGCACTATGATAGACTGAACAGCTGACTGTTTTTGAGAGTCTCAGGCAAATCTGGGGGGTCTGAGTCTCAGAATAGCTATATAGATGGCAATCTGCAAAGTTGTGAATGTTTGTGTTAACATGTTGATAAATGATGCTCAATTAGCTACATTTTGTCTATGAGTAAGAAAAAAAGTTCTAGAAAATCATAATAAGAACTGTAAGCATTGTTTCCTATCCTCTTTTGAAAGCTTTATTCCTAAATTGTAGGTCAGCTTGTCAAAAGGCTTAATCAGTCTAGATCACCTTTATACTTGCAACCCCCCATTTGCAATCTTGTGCTCTCTAATTTGGTCAAATGTCAATGCTTACATGTGCAGTAGGTCTAGTCAGCTCATTTGCTGGCACATGCAAGAAGAAATGTAGATTAACTGCACTTCACACACTCTGCAAAGGAATGTGGTTTTGAAAGCAGACCATTAAAAATCTCTTTTCAGAGCCTTCAATAGTTAATCATATCCTGTAGCTGGATCCTTAGAAATCAAAATTTGAAAAGTGTCCCTTATGGTACAAACCCTGCCACTTCCCACAGAGTAATTAGAAAATTTGCTGTACATACCTAGATCCTCCACTTAACTTGACTTTTACTCTATCAATGCTCAGCTGGCAACTGTGTAGGAATGTGGACAAGTGGCCCGTGCTATCCCGTGACACTTCGAAGATAACTGCAATAAACAGTCCTGAGATGGACACTGTAATTTCTCCTTGGTCTCTGCTGCTTGGGAAAAAAAGCCAAACTTAGTCAAGAAAACATCTGCTGTAAGGGAACAATTTAAGAAATGGCCTGTAAATCAAGTTTGAAAGGACTTCTTGCTTCTATTATCTAGAATGAAGAATGGGTTTTTTAGGGATTAAAGTATTTTAGGGACATGCCTGGTATTCAAAAACAGATTATAAGCATTCGTTTCAAGAAAATTGATTTTCCAGTATTGTGCAGGATTTGACAAATTTACAAAAATGTCACAATTTCACAGAAAGACGAGACATTCCAGCTCTTCATGACATATCACCCTGAAGGTCTCTGGAACTGCAACAGCAGAAGCCAGTTAGCTAATAAATATATAACCCAAGTTTTATCAACTTTGTAATTGTTCCACTTTGCTCTTCCCAGTAACAGTTTTCAATAACTCTTTTAAATCTATATATTACTCCATTATTTTTTGTCCAGCCCCAAACCCATTCATTCTCCTTTCTGTAAAAATCTCTACTAAGATCCCAACAGAAATCTCTTTATACCTAAATTCCAGAAAATTTAGGTATTAGGACTGTGGTTAGGAATTGCAAAAGCTGTAGAGAACTGAGGATAGGGTTGAATGGATATTAGAATAGCCTTATAAAAATCTCATTTACCACAACAGAACTGACACTGAAAGTATCATTTTTCACCCTTTCATCTTGATTACTTGGGTTTTTTTTCTCAGACATTACTACAGTGGTGGCACCATACTACAGAGAAAGAGCCCTGTCCAAGAGGAAGTTCAAACCATGAGTCTCTCCACTTTCCTCTTAATTTTTTTAGGCAAAGCAAAATTCCTGGAAGAAGAAGCTGTAATCCTAAAAGATTAATTTTTACCCTAAACTGCCCCTGACCAAACCAATGTCTAGTATTGCCAGTCACAAAGTCCCTCCTATCACCATTACCATTTTAAATCTCCCCTTTCAGTTCATGTATCTTCACTAAGTGTCTATGCAGAGAAAGCACCACTCTTAAGACCCTCATTTTCCAGTCCCTATCCAAACCATCATCACATAAACCATTAGGAAAAACATTTTCCCAAGGTGAGTTATGCAGCATTGGGACCAGCTATTGGAAAGGTTGTTGCATCATCATTCTTGGCCAAAAAACATCTCTAGTCAGCTGACCTGGTCTAGTCTGGTGACTACTGTTTTGAACAGGAGGCTGGACAAAACTACTTTTAGAGATCCTGCCAACCTAGGTTTATTCATCCTTCAGGGACACAGATCATCACAAAAGGATCTCAGCCCTCCTCACTTTTTGGGCTGCTTGGGAGATGGGGAGCAACACAGCTATTTAGGTCTTTTGTTCCTGCAGCCTTCTACATGCTTTTCTTCTGAAGGAATCCTGATTCACTCAGGCAGGGTCACAGCTCCCAGTCTTCAGGAGCAATGGGCCCACAAGGAAGTTTTGTGACTTGCAGAGTGCTCTGGGACATAGTGGAGAAAAGGACTGGGTTGAAAACTGGAAGTGCACTAGAGTGGAAATGAATAACACTATTACAAAAAGCTGTGATAAGACCCATCTTACTCATTCTGGAAACAGCGTAGGAGGGGTGGTTTGTCAGTGGTCTCTCTTGGAAAGCTCATTTTCATCTGGCCCCTCTTAGCCTGCTATGCTGAAAGCAACATGTAGGACTAGAAAATGGAGGAGATGAAGAGTAGAGCATATTCTGGATCTGTCTAAACCTACAATCATTTACAAAACATCATATTGAATAAGCAGTACAGATTAATCCTTCAAAAAGGCAAAAAACCCCGTTCACTCCCTAAACTCCTCCAAAGCTGCCTTTGACCACTTCTCCCACGATCTGCTCTGTGAAATTCTGAATAACTCCCTGCCTCCCTTGCTGTCTCTGAAGTCTTTGGTGTTTTATACATCTGGAATCTCTACAGATTATGCCCAGGTCCTTATCCTTCAGCAAGAGGGAGGGGTGGCTTCAGTGCTTAGGCACAGCTGTTTAGCCCTACTGAACACGGTATCTTTTTCCTCACAATAGTGATATAACAGAAGAAACAACAGAGAGGCTGGGGGCACAGTGTCAGCAGTTTCCAGCCACCAGTCTCACTGAGACAGAATGCAGAACTGCATGTCCATGCTCCTTTGGAATCAGGATGTGCTGTGAAATTTTGAAGCCTGGTGATCTATCTTGCTGTGCTATCTGGCTCACAATAGGGCAATGCCTACTGCTGTTACCCGCTGCTCCATTAACCCAAATTGTACAGACTAGCATCTTGCAAACTTTTCTGATATCCCAGAAGTTCTAACTCCTCCCCCACTCCCAAGAAAAGCTATACTATCTAATACTGTTGTATTAAAATTCTATTGCAAAAATGCTGAGGTAAGTGGAAAAATCAGTATGTAATCATGTCATTACAGACAATCTTATACTGCACAGGCTTATGAAGCTAAGTCAGTTTTCCATACCAACCCAAATTCTGGCGTTTCCGAAGTTGTGAATATTTGGCATTGTGACAGTGCCCTTCCTTTAGTACGAGCTCTTTGGAAGGCAATATACATTGTACCAGCAATAATTAGCTATAGAGTCAATCTTCCAACTGTGCTATACAAAAAAAGTAACAAATGTGGCCACTGCAAACTCTGTGTTCCTGAATATTCATGTAATATCCGGACAAAGTGAACATGCTAACAAATGTCTGACCTGATACTTCCCAAAGAGACCTGTGGGGTAGAATAATTAAAAAAACCCACAAAACAACATTGGGGATGTTTCCTTCTTAAGAAGTTTATTCAAAATAGATTGTTGTTGTATTGTTGTTAAATGATAAAGCATATCTGACCTGAAAAGTAATTACCTAGTACATTTCTTAATTTCATTTGCAACCCTTCTCCCAGAGCCCTCCTACCTGCACCCTGTACAATACTTACAGTAGCCATGTGTGTATTCTCCAGTCTGCACTGATTGTAGCAGAAGCCTGTGCCACTGACAGATAAATGCCAGTGCCAGGAATAAAGGAAGCAGAAGTTTCTGGGAAATCTACAGCATTAATTCTGAGCCTACAGAATACAGACAGGGGGATTATTAGACTGCACATCAAAAGACTAAGGACCTCTGATCACTGAAAACCCTTCTGCTATAAAAGGCAAAGTCTATGCTTCAGTAAAAGAATTTCTCAGAAATGACTGATCCATGTGTATTTTAGGAAAGAAAGACACTTGTACCATTACACCTTGTAGCATCCTTGGAAAAAGAATCCTTGATATTTGGCCGGGGGGTTTGGGGTGTGGTTTTTTTGTTTGTTTGTTTGTTGTTTGTTTTAAACAAAAACCTTCCCTTGGGAGAAGAACAGACTCATTAAAGTGAAATCTTCTTGCCAGGGAAAGAATAAATCTATGTTTAATCCCAGATGCTACATCTATAAATAAATCCAGGTTGTCTGAATGCTAGCATTTGCTGAAGACCATCAAAGTTTTTGTCTTCCCATTCTGCTTCCTTGCCTAAGCAAAGGGCTCTGGAGACGATCCATTTTTCTAAATTAAATCTTACTTGAATATTTCCCTGCCAAAACAAATATTTCTGATATTCAAGGATATTGTCTTGCAGATGGGTGTGTTGAATTGAGCTGAACATTGTAAAGATATCAGATGTCATCTTATCTTGCAGTATACATTCTTTATTGTTCTCTGCTATCTGGTAGAGATCTCTGAAACAATTGCCTTTAATCTGCTTTCCCTGGGGCAGAAGGCACCAGCTCCTTTTAGTTAAAATGACCATAACTTCCCAATAACATCTCAGGCAGGAAGACTGCCTTTAGGTATCTTATTTGCTGTGAGCTAAAATCAGATTATACACTGGGAAGATTGCCAATTTCAAGAACTGTGGTTGGGGGAATGAATTGGGGTTTTGAAAATCATGCAATAATTTAGATTGAAATAGGACCTCAGGAGATTTTTCTGGTTCAACCTCTTACTCAGAGCTGAAACAACTCAGAGACTCTGCCCTCTTGAGTCTTGAACTTATCCAAGAATGCAGACTCCACAACATTTTCAGCCCTTGTTCTGGTGCTCCCTAGAATTTTTTGCTAACTTCGACACTTTACTTGATGTGACTTATGCCTTCTGCTCATCATTGTTTTGCTGTGTACCCTTGGAAGAATCTGTCTCCATGTTCTCTTGGTTTTTTTGTTTGCAGCCTATTGGAAGGTGGGATTGAAGGCTGTAGAAAGACCTGCTTTTATATCAGTCTCCATATTTTAAGAACTTGTAGGAAACTCTGTAAAACTGTTTTCCTGCTGGCTGCTCCTGGTACAAAGCTTTCCCTCTTCAGTAAACAGTTCTTGAGCCCTATCCCGTTAAAATAGTAATTTATCACGTAAATTCATCCAAAAATATTCTGTAAGAAGTATCTTCCTGCCACATCAGCCAAGATACAATCATCCCCTGCACACATTTTCATCTTATCCCTTTTTTGGCTTTTTTTCATCAAACACAAACAGATTATTTTCACTGCTACAGGTCCTTCACATGAGCGAACTGTTAATAACACCAATTCTGCCCTCTTTCTCACCCATTTCCCCTGCTGTATCATAGCCATGCTTATACCTGTCTTGCCCCAAACTCTGATACAAACCAATTGAAAAAAAACAGCCAAGGTGCTCCTTCAGAAGCTTTATAAAGCTCATCTCTGAGTGTAGCAGAACAAGTACTTTTAAAACAGAACCAGAGTTAGATGAACCACTAAATTTTTACACTGAACAAGACAGTGGCTGCCTAATTATTACAATGTGGTAATAAAAAGCTGTTTCATCCTAAGACTTTGAAATTTATTTCCTTTACTTACCTTGAAATGACGTAGTTGACCTTAACAACTGAGAAACTCTCCTGTCCACTCCAGCTTGGGAAAGTCTCTTTCAATACTTCTTGTTTCAGGAGCTCCATCCCAATCTGCCTGCCTACAAGGGGACACAGGAAAGCACATGCCTTGCAGATTGGATTCAGGCACCTGAAGGTCCAGATACACTGCTGAATAATTTAATCATAATTTTTAACATAGTTCTTTCAACACTCTGATTCTATGATCTTTACCTAGATCTCCTTCCAGCTACAAATTTACCCATTTATAACTTCTCTTAGCCTCACATATAAGCCATTTAATCCAAGATCAAGATAATCTGTTAGGATCACTTTGTCCCTGAGTTGTATTTCATATTCTAGAGCTTGTGTCAGGTTTCTGAAACTCTTATACTCCCTTTACTTCACTCATAATGTGGGTAGCCTTGGGAAACACGTGGTCATCACCTTTACCTCAGATTGCCTGGTATGTCTTGGATGAAAAAGCCAGTTATGAAGTAGCAAGGCAACTTCTCTCTGTAGTGGTTACTTATGGAAAAAGTGTGATATATGCATCTAAAGTGCTGGTATATCAAATGCAGAACTATCTAAATTGTTGCTTGTGTACAGAAGTTGTTTGAGTGCTAAAAACAATCCTTTAAAATGTTTTCTTCCTCTTTCTTTCACAGTACATTTGTTTTGCCACTGCACCTTAACCATTGCAGCCTGCTGCAGATGTCTGACTTATTTCCTTACCTTCTCTCCTTGCTTTAAGGAATGCCTGCTTTCTTGAATGTTTCAATACTATTTGTGCATTGATAATATACACAGACCCTATTATCAACAAACAGAGCATCTTTAAATTCCAAATTCCTCATGCCTTCCTTCTTTTTGCTCATCTTTGATTCAGGCATAACTAAAACTTTAATACTGAATGATGTCCTGCTTTCAGATGCTTTTACCCCAAGTGTCTTTAGCTTTTGACCTCACAATTGCTGAATACAAAACACCTGGTTTTTTTTCATCGCCGGGCTCCATAGTATTTGAAAAGCAAAGAATTGACATTTGTGATAACTCAGCACTGGAATACCATTTTATAAAACGCATCTTTTATGAAGGAGAAGTAAGTTACGATTATCTGGGAATTCCTGTCTCCAAAGCAAAATATGGGCTCTCACTGAAATAACTTAAAGCTCTCTTATGACTGTCAGTGAACGCAGACAGTGATCTCAGGTGGAATTTCTCTCAAGGTTCTTGTAGCAGGCAAGAAGCACGAAGGCAGGATCTATTGCCTCAGCCTTCAAATCTCACATTAAGGGAAAGGATATGTCAGGCACCAAGCTCTGCAAATATGAGAAATACCTTTGGGAGGAGCGCTGTTAATCTGCTCTTACTACTAATGCAGGGGTGTGCCAACTCAGTCTGTTCATTCAGCACTTGGAAGGCCACACTGACTGTCACAAAAACTGCTGTGCCCACACTAAGAAACACCAGGTTGAAGTCTCATTTCTAAAGGCATCCCTAGGAAACAAGGGAGATCAATACAGTTTTGAGTGATTGATGATTGCCCTGCACTTTTCAACTCCTTAAAAGGTTTTAAAACAATGCTCATACAGCAAAATAAGTGGACCCGATTCTTGCTTTCATCTCACTAAAATAAACCCTTTTATTTTTCATCTCACAAGTCCATTTTTTACCTGTCAGCATGTTCAGTACTTAAATGACGATTAATCCTTAGCATGACCCAGTCTTTGTTGAATTTGTGCCTTGTTAACCTTTATTACTAATACTAATTCTGTAAACAACTGAAATTCAACTACATGCCCTCTACACCCATGGGGTAAGCCTTAGGTAAGAGACGGTGAAAGTTAGTATGACTAGAAAGAGTATGGAAAACATATTGTGGAAATGTTCTGTTAAGGGGCAGAATTCTGGCAGTCACTAGATTTTTTTTTTTTTAAAGAATAGCACATGCGGGTGCTGTTCCATGCCAAATGCAGAAGTGAGAGTAAAGGTGTGCAGCTACATGGCTCTTCCAAAATTGTAAGCTTTTTTCCCCAATTGTGTCTGATTATCTTCAACTAACTATTACACTTTAAGTCAGGTTTTTGACACTTTAAAAAAAGCAGCAATTGTATGACCGTCTAATCCTGGTTCTAAGAAAGTATATAGATGTGAAAAATATAGAAACTACTGGATTGTAGGAGAATTCAGTCATCAATAAAGGATAAATTCACACTTGGGATGCACACAAATTAAAGGAAACAAATGAGGAAAGAGACAAAGAGTGTTCCTGGTGTGAGGTGACAAAAGGAATATATTCTATTTCAATATTTAAGAAGCTTGTTCCTTCATTGCACCTCTATTAAGAAACAATATTCTGTACATAGAGTATTTACGATAAATTAACTTCTGGCAATGTTAGACTATTGTAAACCAAGACATAGACATACCATAGTCCAGCCCCTTCTGAGTAATCCTCACTTTAAGACCAGGATTAGCCTCAAGCCTCAAGGACAGCCAACACAGCAGGAAAAAATACCATGTCTTTAGCATCTTCTCACCTTTGTCACGGATCTGTTAACAACATGTATGATACAAATGCTTTCATAAATTATGCATACCACAAGTTGCAAAAAGTCTGTATCCATGACTTTCCTCAATGAGACTTGGACAAGGATGGATAGGCAAGAGAGTCTTAGTTAATGATTTTGTTGCATAAAGCCATCATTGTGGGAGCAGGCACATATTTCTCATTCTTTGGATATCACTTTGGCAGGCACTAGCTGTTGGTGAGACTGAATGGTTCTGCTCCATGACTCTATCCTTTCCTTACACCCATGTCTTGGCTGTTTTATTTTACTGTCTGTCCTACCTCCTGCAGAGCGAGCATGACAAAGCAATCCCTGTCAAGGAGAAGCAGGTCTGTCTTCCTCTATAACAACTTCTTTTTATACACATAGCCTGCCTAGGATATACCAGATTTGAGAGTCTCAAAGTTTTTTAACTGAATCTGCTGGTCTAACAAAAAAAAGGTGTCAGAATGCTACATGAGATTGACTAAATGAGGTTACATGAGAAGGGAATGGAAGGGTAAATTCAAAGCATGTGTGAGAATTACATGGTGATCACAAAGGAGTAGAGAAGGGTGTCCTGGCATGGGAATGCAGTGGTGTGGTTGAGTGCAAAGCAGGCTCTGAGCCACTGCATGGTGGGACATAACCACACAACACAGATTCACAAAAGCTGAGACAAATTGTTTCTTTCTGTATCACATTCCTAGTACTAAAGTAAGGTTTCTTCATTCAAAATTCTTGTATTCATCCTGATTTTCACTACTAATGACAGCTACCGCTCAATTTCCTAAAAATTACAATACTGTTTTTCAAGATAACTTCCAAGTCTTCCCAGTGCTGCATTAGAAAATTGTTTATTAGGGACCTATAGTTACTTTATACCAAGTTTACTGCAGAGGGGAGTGGCACATCCTTTTCTAACACATCTGATTGTGATCATGATACCTGCCTATGTATAAAACCATGCTAATTAATCAGTAGCAACAGGTCTTGCTAGTTTCCTAGTAATTTGGAGTCTATAAAGTCATTCCTGGATTTCTAACAAGTATCATATTGTCTGGGACAATCTATTCCATAATCTGCTAGAAAACACATAAATGCATTTAAAACAAGCACAAACCCTCCCCTCCACCAAAATAACCCACACCCCACCACCCTTTGGTAGTCTTACTTCTGTATTGAAATTAGTATTATCAGGTCAGACTCTGGTTGCAAATCTGTGTTCTACCCAGCACCTCATAAAAACTGGTCTTCGGTAGATTTCCCACTATAAGACAAACAAAATGCATTATCAATATTGCCCTGAAACTGGTTCTTCGAGGAATCCTTACAAAGTTATCCCAGGACACTATGCAAGAAAAAGTAGTCTTAGGGAAAAAAACATTCTGAAAACATAATCCACATTGTGACAAATTTTGAAAATGCACCCCTTAATTGGTCCATCTCTAGTTCTTTCGCCTTTTGGGTTTTCTCTATTTTAAGCAACTCAAAATAAATACTTTAAGGTAGCAATGTTGTATTATGCACAACAGCCTGTTGAAGTCACATACCTTAAACATTTCCCAAAAAGTGTCATAACTTTTCCTGCAAACATGCCACTTTCAATCCTGATTAATAAGGGTCAATTAAAAATTAATGTAAAACCAGAAAGACAGATTTTTCTATCATCAAAGGACATGGATATTTACTAGATATTTATCTAGCAGGATTTCTAGAAACATTGATGTAGATGAGATACCTCATTGCCATAGCATTTCATTCATACTGAGAAACACAAAACAGCAATCTTGGTCATCAGCGTGCTTTGGAGTTGATCAGTTCTTGTTTGGATCTTAGACATATGTTGGGTAAGAAGCTGAAAGAAACTGAACTGCCATGGGAATAAAAGATGCTATCATTTCATACTGCTTCCTCACACCAACAAGCTTTACTTTTGCACTCCAAAGCTGATACTCTTGGTTTCATCCCTGAGCCTCTCTCAGACACTAGGATAAATTGTACAGGGTCACTCAGATGACTGAGGCAGACAGAGCTAAGCAGAAGGAACTTGTCAGCTGCCTGATAGTCTAAACGAGAGCTGCCAATTGCACTGCTGAGGACAATATGTGTCAGACAAATTGCTCTGAGGTTTATCTTCAGTGACTGAGCAGGCATGGACCGATTTCTGTATGTAAATAATTCTCTTGATTCTTTTGTCTTCACAGAGATAGTGCATCCAAGTACTTGAAGTAGAGAAAATGATTAAAAACTCCTTTGTTTTAGTTTGCGTACCTGCCTCACCCTAATGAAGTACTCTACTTACCAGACTGTAGATACCATGTCTGGTTTTTCCTTTGTGAACAGTCTGCAAAAACTTCTAATAAAAATCACAATAGAGATTACAGCTGAAATCTACCTAAGAACTCAGCAAGCTTCTGATGTAGAAAAAACCAAAAGTCACTATAATTGTCTTGTACAGGTTTAACACAGCCATAAAAACACACTATCTTAAACTGATCATCCTCAGAATAGAGTATATCTGAAAAAGAATTTTGTCATTGTCTTGCCTTGGTCCTATAAAAGATTCTCCAGTCTACAACCCACAGAATAATTTCTTTCACTTTCAAAAATTTTGGAAACCTCACTAGCTAACAACCAAAAGACAAACAGTTCTCAAACACGATAGCAAATATAGAGTCTACCCAACCTGAAGTCCAGAAGGAGCACTTTAGTTTCCCAAATATCTCTGCTGTTATCACAGAACTGGGACAGGATTTTTCAGTTCCTCCTTTGCTCCATTGTTTCTAGTTACTCTGCAGTATATTCAAGAACAGGTAGGGTTTCTGCAGCTCACTCAACAGTGTCAAATCAAAAAGGACTCAATAGCCTCAGGATTTTAACCCTTCCTACACACTGATACTCCATATGGAAAATCTCCTCTTGAGGGAAAAGGAATATAAAGTTTATATGGTTGATAGAAGAGATATATTGGCAGGAATGCTTAAATAAAACAGCAAATGACACAGACAGGAGTTTGCTAAATGACATAAAAGCAGATGATCTCTCTCCACAACTACTGGAAATAACCACAGAATGAGAAAAGCTTCAGTAAGTTCCTGTTCATGGTTTCCTGCATTCCGTGTAGAAAGTAATGCTATATACTTCCCAGCTCATGAGGCAGCCATCAATCTTGCTCAGTGAAATCTTCAAACAGAACCCCCAGGAGGAAATGGCAGCCCCTACTCCACACGTTGTGTCTGTGAGTATGTCTGGGACACGCCCTGATTTTTCAGCAGCTTTGCAAAAGCTTTGTGTTACCACAGCTTTTCCTAAGTGTGGCTTTACTACTGATGCCCTTCATAAAGGCTTTCAAGGCCTTGGAGCAGGGTTGCCAGAGAACTATTAATCTACGCCAGGCTGCAAAATAAATAGCATAGCTGTAGTGCCTACACAGAATCTGTTAACAATGGATAACAATGTTGGGAGGCAGTTGTCTGATGAGCTGATGGAAAAAAACATTGTCACTGTTTTGATCCATTGAGTTAATGTTGCTGACCTCTGTAACTGCCCTATCCTAGTACCTGAGCCAGGACTGTGAGGATCATTTTTACCACAGTCCATTTAGCAAAACAAAAATCAGTGTCCTTGTTCTGGCTCTGCCCTGCATGCTGCCCTCACAGCTAAGAACTGTGGAGTGCACTTAAGCTGGTTCCCAAGAGACAGGGAAAGAGTAAGAAATACTGAGACACTGAACAGGAATGCAGCAGGCATTATTTGTCTGGAAGGTGCCCACATTCAGATCTGAGTCCATCATTTGCATAGATCTGTTCTAAGCTTTCTTCTCTGCTTTTCTCCCCATTGTTTGGCTCACTCATCAGTCTGTTGTACAACCACTCCATTCCTTTCAGGAAGCTGACAGTAGCATGAAGCACTCTCAGCCTGGACAGCCACTACCCTGGGTTCACACGAATTGCAGTCCTGTCAGATTCCTAAGAGGTAGATGCAGTAATCTCCTTAAAAAATGAGCCTCTTTTTACTACCCAGAGAAACATGATTTTAGTCTGCTAATGAAAAGATAGCAAACGCTGACCTTGGTGTGTCACTTCAAATACTTTTGCTCAGCACAAAACTCCCAGCAATTTGATATTGTTAAAAATATGCAAATCCAAGAAAAAATACAGTGACAGCTAAAAGGGTCTGAAGCAATCTGGCAAACTCCAGGAAAATTGCTGGAAGGTCTTTTGCTCCATACAATCAAGATTTTATTCAGAAACAGAGAAGTTAAGAGGTACATGAGCAAACTCCAAACACTGTTTAAGGGTCATCTGTAGGCAGCCAACCTGAGATGGTGTAATGCAGAGTTCCACTCACTGTATAGAGCACTAGCACAAAGGGCTTTAAAACACCTTCCAGGAGTAAAGCTGACCACTGGCAAGGTGCAAGAATTTAGGAGGTTTTCTCCACTGGCTTTGATTTGAATCTCCTCCTCCACTGGCACACTTCAAATGGCACTTCAGACTTCGGCACTTCAGCTCCTGATGATACTCCAGCCTTCAGACCCACCTCCTTCTCATTCCACATTTTATCCCATCTTTCAGCGTGACTCTTTTCACTCAAAATATGAGCATCATAAGTTAATATATACACACATATATTTATTTATACATATTTTAAAATATGTTATTTGTAGTGACAAATACATTAAGAAAAACAACATAAAAGGTCCACTGGCTCACAGCTTTATTACCACATCTTTCAGGGAAAAAAAAAATATTTCCATGAGGTATGTAACTGAACCAAAGAGACCTTTACACTTTATAGTTCTCCTCTGCCATAGCACTTGGTCAACAGGACTACAGGTTTAGATTTCAAATTCCTCAAGAGAACCCACTAGGGCTTTCAGAAGGGTTTTACAGCTTTGGTGAAACAGGTTCTATTGCTTGTGTTTCATACTGACCATGAGGGAAAGAAACATCATCAATAAAGTACTTTGAGTAGAGAAACCACATTGTCTTCAGCAACCATTCCAAGCTACTGACAAAGAGCTTTCTTTTATCACCATACTGTGTATTATCTTAATGAATTAGACTTAAAAATAATTCGCTATTTCTGATAAAAGTGAACTATGCTGAAAGTCAAAATTCTTCTGTACACAACCATTTTTTCAAGCCTCTAAGTACCCAGGTTTCCTGTACTAATTTGACAAATGCACTTCCCAGCCAGAGGTCAACTTCATATGTGGGCATGGAAAGTCTCCTGCCTGCAGACTGAGACAAAATTAAAATGGTGGAGAAAACACGTAACTCATCAAATAACAGCCCTTTCTTCTAGAATGATGCATGAGGGAAAAAATAATGGTGGTGTTGAGTCATTTGAAATTTGCCAGACTTGAAAGCCGAGGAAAATGTTTCAGCCTTTCATCCTAATTGTTTCCTAGGAGGTTTTCCTGCTGTGTGGAAAATGTGTCTCAACCTTACATTGTGTGGAAAACGTGTCTAAACCTTACATTATAGCATGACTCATAAAGTTCAAAGGAAAAATTCACAGAACGGCAGCAAAAATGCTCACTTGTAACTGGTGTAGCTGGTTACCTAATAATGACTAAATCAGCTCCTGAGAAACTGAACCATTTCATGTCACACAATCTTCAGCTGGGGCAGCTGCAGAAAAGGTGGTTCTGCTGTTAGCACCATGTCTGCAGCCATGTCTTCCCTCATACTAGGGAAGCCTCCTCCACCCTTCCAAAAGAGCACAGACTAAGATGCCATGGAGCCAGTGGGATAACAGGAGGTGGCTGGGACAGGGATAACTCTGAAGAATAAAACAGAGTAGGACATCCATGGCCAAAGGAAAATAGTAATGATGTTGAGGCAGCAGCGTGACTCACTTTGGATTCAACCCTCTTCAAGAGAGAGCAAAGAATTTCTGAGAAGCACAGTGCTCCTCATGTGTTCTCTTTTCTACCTCTTTGCCAATTCCACTCTCATCCCCCTCTGCTGCAGCAACCCACTCTACTGGATTTATCCAGGATATGGCCCCATTTGATGATGACTGCATAAGCACTCCTTCAAAAAGGATAGTGGCAAAGGGTGCAACTTCTCAGGAAATCACTTTAGTGTTTGTCATTGAGGACCTGATAGGTTACACCAAGCTGATTGTAATGAGCATCAGCTCTTCCACTGTTCAGCGAGTGGTGCTCCAGCTCAGCAGCCTCTTTCCTTTCATCACCTTCAGTACAGGCCTCTCCTTTCCCCTAAGGAATTTATTGACATGTTGAAACCAGAGGATGGCTGCCCTTCAGTTTGAGACGTACCTGACAGCCAGCTCTAAACTGAATTGGATAGTTTGAATGGCCATGTTCAGATGCGTAAAGGAGATTTCACCTGCAGCCCAGAATGAAGAGTTTTTTGAAGTTTCAAGTCTCCTTTTTCTGATTGGGCCCCTAGGAGCTGAAAGAAGACACCAGGGTTGTTTCTACAGGATTAAGCAATGTGAATAGGGCCCTAATAAGCACTCGTACTTGGTGGTAGCCGTGTAAGCTAGGTCTTGTGATTTCATTTATTATTTTAGTATTATATTCCTAGAAAGTACCCCAGTTTTCTTGCATTATTCTTTGTACGGAGAAATCTGATGAAAACCAAGTTTTATCATTAGAAAGAAAACCAAGATGATCAAAGAATATGCATTGTTCCGAGTTACCTCTGAATTTACTGCTTTTAAAAATTCAGTGGAATTCATTAAACAAAGTGAAAACTTGAAAGAATTTTTGCCTTTTACATTATTCCCCCAGTCTACATTATACTCCTGTCAAGTGTGCATTTCCAGAAACAAGATGCAGGGAAGGGCTTTTTTCCAAGTATGACAGGTGAAGGGGAACTAAAGCCAGTAAACTTCAGTTTGTACCACTTCATACTTTTATAGAGTTTACTTGCCCACAGTCATTGTACCATTATCTCTGAGGTGACAACTCATCAGTCTGGTCGAGAAAAATGTGGATCCGTTATAAAACTAAACACTCTCAGAGACAGCATCCTCCTCCAGCCTTCCCCCTTGTGCATTTCCACCCTCGCCTACAGTTTGACACGCAGCCAGGCTCTCCCGGGCAGTTTTGGCCACCGAATATCCCCTGACCCTGTGTTACACTGAGGAGGAGGAGGGCAGTGGCCCAACCAACCTCGCCACGCGGGGTCAGGCAGCATGGGCGCAGGAATCACACCCTCCAGTAGCTTCTCCATCGCAGGGTAAGCAGCTGAGGAGCAATGGAGCAGTTATGAGGCGCAGGAGCCGCAACACCATCACCCCCACAGCAATGGCGGCCCCGGCACCGCCTGTGGGGGCGCGCGCGGGGACGGCTCCTCCCGGCGCACAGCCGAGCGCCCAATCATC
>VWZT01011773.1:312848-337608 GCA_013397055.1 Pachycephala philippinensis
CGGCGGGGCCGCACCACGCGGTGCGGGGTGGGGGGGGAGCTGCCCCCGGGCCCGGGGCCGCGGTGCTGCCCCCTGCGGGGCGGGGGCGGCGCTGCTGCGGCGGCACCGCCCGGGCCCGGTAACGCACCGCGGGGATTGACATCGCCCGGCCTGGCGGCTGCACCGGCTCACGGGACCGCCTGCCCGGGCCTGGGACCAGGGCTGCTTCCCGGCTGGTCACTGCGGAACGGGAGAGCAAAACTTCGGACGTGCTCCGCTGGGAAATGCAGCTCTGCCAGAGCTGACTGAGATTTCTGCGCGGCCCTTAAGTTACAAAATGCTGTAGGGTCTCAGTTTTACACTTCTCTCAGGCTTCCTGGAGAATCTCGGCTTAAATTTCATAAACGTTTTATTTGTGAAGAACTCACGGCATCCTCCGTAGGAGGCTGAATCGCCTATAAAAGGGGAGCGTTTTCTGGTGGTGGCTGAAGGGTTTGTATCACAAACCTTTAATTAGGTCCGACGTGCCGGTGTTTCACCGGTGATTCACACAGCAGTGTGGGCAGGAGGAATCTGAAGTTACTGCTTGTCTTGCTTCAGTGGGTGTATTTTATGGCTGATACTGAGTAGCTGCTTCCCTGCTAACCAGTTTCATTTCTGGGGTTTTTTTTGGCCTGAAGCATCTTCTCTTATTACCCTCATTTGCAGCTAGCATTCTATAGGACAGCTGCTGATCTTTGAAAATAATGTTTAGCTTGATGGGAAAGCAAGTTGGTTGAGTCTTCAACACTATTTATTTTTAAATAATCTGAGGCAGTAGTTTATTTAGAGCTTGTTTTCCTAGCTGTGATAGCTTCTATTTTGAAGGGCACTTGTTTGCTTTCCTTAATAACTGTTTTATGAGCAATTTCTGTAAATGAAGAAATGAAGTTTCATTTACCAAGCAGCTACAGCAACTTAAAATGTACTTGGCCAGAAGCATCGGGGAAATAGTTTCATACAATCTTTTCTCCCCTCACTATTTCTTTAACATATAGGTAATTAGTAATGTATTAAGCCCCATGGCACAATTCTATTGTAATATGCAGTATGCATTTCTAACTGTAGGATTATAGAACCATTAAGGTTGGAAAGGACCTCCAAGATCATCAAGTCCAATCTTTCACCCCTCACCACCATGTCGACTAAACCATAGCACCAATTGCCACATCGAGTGTGTGACTATCCAGATGCAGCCAACCATGTTTCCTTACTTTTTTTTTTTAATTATTATTTTGCAGTTCTGATACCACATTTTCAATAACATTGAACAGAAAAGATGCTCTCACAGAGGATCAGAAGACCTTAGCTTCATACGGGATTGTTTCTGGTGATTTGATTTGCTTATTACTAGAAGAGCCAGATGGACAACCCAGCCTACCTCCTCCTCCTTCTACTCCTCCCTCACTTCAGAATGGTCATGAGCCGTCCACCTTGACCCCCAACAAAAGTCAGGCCAACAGTCCAAAAGGAGAGGGGCAGAATGAGCAATCTAACAATGAGAAGGCTCAGGTGGAAGTTCAAGAGAGTGATGAGAGGGTAAGTACATGAGAATTTTCCTGTACAACACAAGGCAAAAAAGAAGGTATCCTGTTGTGTCAGTTGCTATACTACATAGGAGAGAATCTCTTCAGAATATTTGGCTCCTTATACTTGTCTGATATGTATTCAGTTATTTGAATGGAAATTTGTCTCTATTCATTGTGTATTACTGTGGCACAGAAGCTAATTCAGAGAGCCCAGAGTGTTTCAGGTTTACAGAAGTAAATGTTTTTGCTGGAACATACACTTAAGGAAGTACGGATTATGTTTCTTACCTGTCTCAGTGCTATCTTCTTCAGGAAACAGATTCTAGATATGAGCAGATGCAACAGGTACTGTCAAAGACAGGCTCTTTTTTTACCCCTTTCCTGACCCTTCCCTTAAGTAAATCTGCTTACAGTTTTCATTCTTCTTTTTTAAAATAATGTGTCTGTGTGTAGTTTTGTCAGTTACTATTAACAGGCTAGGATTTTGGTAGAATAAAGGAAGCTACAGTGAAGCCACAGTCCTCCTCCAGTGGCAACAGATGGACTCCATTGACTGATTTTTCTTTTCCCCCTCCTGCTGTGTAGGCCTGTTGTGTTTGTTGGCAGCCCAAGTTACCATTTTGGTTACTTGCCGTGAATACTGGCTAAGTTCAAATAAATGGTGATACCACGGTGATTAAATTATTCCTGTGTATGTTGCAAAAATTCTGATGAAGGTTTAATATATTATGATGACTTTGTCTTTAGTTAGTATATACAATAAGATAACAGACTCTTTCATGAAGGGTTTGCATTATAAAGATTAACAAATACAAAGGCTACATATATAATCCCAGTCTCCATCTGGAATGCTAGGAAATGGAGGTATAATGGATCTGTACAGCTTGTATGGGAAATCGGGCTGGAATAAGCAGATGTATAATGTTGATGTATATAGAGGTGTAATTTTCTGACCAAATGTATGTTTTGCTTTCCCCTGAAGGCAGGATCCAGCCTAGAATTTCCTTCTGGATTAGTCCCAGAAGATGCTGACCTGGAAGAAGG
This sequence comes from Pachycephala philippinensis, assembly GCA_013397055.1. NCBI lineage: Eukaryota > Metazoa > Chordata > Aves > Passeriformes > Pachycephala > Pachycephala philippinensis. Next base: position 315,440 of record VWZT01011773.1, read on the forward strand.
TACAGGTTCCTATCCCTCTGAACCCATGCTGTGCAGTGAAGCCGCTGATGGTGAAATACCCCATTCCTTAGAGATGCTCTACCTTTCTGCTGAGTGTACCAGTGCCACGGATGCCTTGATCGTTCTGGTTCATCTTCTCATGATGGAGACAGGCTATGTACCTCAGGTAGGTAGGGGCACCATCAAACAGCAATTTCTGGCTCAGTGTGGGGAAGCTGTGGAATATACAAGGTGCATCTGAGGATCTGCTTCTGTCTTTGTATGTGTCAATTGGCTGCAGGAACTGCCGAAGGATCAGCTTCCCTAATTTCCCTGACCAGAAAGTCTTCAGGCTAGAGACTAGAGCAGCTTTTAGGTGTGCAAGAAGAGGCCTGTACCTGTGTTTCTTTTGGTCCTCAGCCTCACTGGGACCCAACTGAACATCCCGCTCCTGCCTTACACTATGAGCATGTGCAGATGTGCTTAGATTGTAGCACTTCCCCAAAGTACTGCCTTAAGAGTCAGTGTCATTGCAATGATGTCATGTCAAGTGGTGCTTAACGAGGCCTAGGTCTGCCAAAACACTGCCTCTAATTCCATATTCAACTAACTGTCAAATTCTGCTTTGGTTCTACTAACCTATGGAGGTATCATACTCAAGCACCTATGGCAGTACATCTGTAATGTATGGATTCATTTTTTCCCTTTACATTTGCATTTTGTGTTTACTAATATGTGGCTGAACATGCAGAAAAAGACTTGGTCTCAGGCAGGTGTTTAAATTCTCATCTTGTTCCTTGCAGTGAGGCTGGCTAAGCACATGTGGGTGTCTGGTTGACCAATACCAATTTAATAAATCTTCTAAGTTCATCGCATCCCCATAATTTGAAACACTGTGTAAAGAATATATTTGCCAGTGGGTATGAAGTTTATGTCAGTGAGCAGGCTTGGAGGTAGGGAAGATGATTGCCCTGCAGATTTAAGAGGAAAGAAAGAATCTACTTTTACTTGTGGTTACATTGTATCAATATTGCTGATACTCCATCTGAGCCTTTTCATGCTGAAATTGAAAGCAAACCTGTTAGTTGACTCAGGTTTCTAATTAACTTGAAACTATGATTCTTAAAGCCCTGTCAGATACTGTAAGTTCACAGAAAAGGCGCAATAACTTCTTTTTTGTGCAGCAAATTAACTATGCGGAATTGTCAGAATGCTGGAATGGATGACAGAATGATGTGTCTCAAAGAAATAGTTGTGAGTGCTCACTGAGCCTCCTTTCCTATCAGGACAAAAAATTACTGAACTTCACTTAGATTTGTTGTTAGTTTTGGAGAAGATAGTGTATAATCACACATATTCATAATCACTGTGTCATAATGTGCATTGGGACTGACCTAAGAGTTGAATTGCAAGCATCATTCTGCCATTTCCTAATTCTAATCCTTTTCTCAGCCCTCAGCATTGGTACATTGCAAAAGTATGACAGTGTACTTGTTACCTCTTTGCGTTTGTAGGGGATAGAAGCCAAGGCAGTCTCTATGCCAGAGAAATGGAGAGGAAATGGTGTTTATAAACTACAATACACACATCCCCTTTGTGGAGAAGGTTCTGCTGGTTTGACTTGTGTGCCTCTGGGAGATCTTATTGCAATTAATGGTAAGTCAGTCACATCTTTATCCTGGATGCACATTCCTAAGTATCACCATTGTTTAGGAAGAGAAAACTTAAGTGTGCTTCTGTGTGCTCTGCTTTGAACTCCACCTGTATTTCTTGGGTTGCTGAGGTGCAGGAGATGCCACTTCCTGATGCTGAATACTCTTGGCATTTCTAGTCTCTGTGTTAACTGTTTCTTTCCCTGTTGTTGTCATAGATTAATCCTTAGGAGATTCAGCTGGCCTTTTCATTGCAATATTGTAGAATTATATTGGTTTCGTTTCATAGGAATTTTGGTACACATTGCCAGACATGAAGGAAGTAGATTTGCATCAGCTACATTTTAGCTTCTTTTATGTTCTTTGCAAGACTTACAACTTCCAGACTATGTATTACTTCAGTAATAAGTGGTCTTCGTTGTCTCTCTGTGTTTTAAATCTTGAAATATCTTTCTTCTTTTATATTTGTAGCAACATTAAAAATCAACGAAGAGATTAAAAGTGTTAAGAGAATCCAGCTATTGCCATCATCCTTTGTTTGCTTTCAGGACCCAGGTATGTCTGAGTTACAATACTCATAGTAGTAGTAAACTGTAAAGTAAAGAAGTGGCACAGTGGGTAAGGACATGCTTTAGTAGAGCACCAAATAGGTGCAGAATAGCAAAAAAGAATAACAATGTGGTTAACACTTAGGTTAGCCATAACTTTGTGGTAAAAGGAATTCAGAGTGTAGCCATTTACTCACACTTTGTTGTTAGCACAAATTGTATTTCTTGGATTAACAGTGTAAAAAAAGAACCGTGGAAAGCTCAGTTTATCCTTTGGCCCGTATACCCATGTGTTGTTTACGAGGTGCTAAGCATATGTGTGAATCTCTGGGACAGCAGTGCTGGGTGATACCCCTTTCTGCCTGGCAGCTCAGGGCTTCAGAGGTTGATGGTGCCTACACTCTTGTTGTGGCATTGTAGTTGTTAAATACTTTTTGTCAGAAAACATGTGCTGATCACATAGGTTTTTCCAGAGTGGCAGAATTAGAGGGAAAACTAAAGTGAGGGAGAAGAGAAGGGCAGATCAGTGTAGATCCTTGTGAGCACAGACCTGACCATCCTTATGTTCTCTGAAGGATATGAGCTGCTTTACTGGCAGTCCAGGCTGACTCAGTTTCCTATGTTCTGTGTAGTCACTGATGTACAAGTCTAATTGAAAGGCTGTAGAAGAACTAACTGAGAGCTGAAATGTGTCCAATATACCAGTGAAGTCTTCTGGCTCCTCTTTCTTCAGAGAACAGAAAGGAAAAATACTTCTGTCAGGGAAATAAAGCTTGCAGGCTTTTAGAACATCGGTTTATGTTAGGCAGGAGCTTTGAAATCTGACAAAGAAAGCTCTGACAGCTTCAGAGTCAGTTTATATCCAGAGAACTCAAGTCTTTCCCTCAATAATGCTTTTTAAGGCCAAAGGTAAGGCTTAGTCCGACCATGGAACTGGTTTCTAGTTTGTCAATGACTGCCTTGTTACAGGATAGTTACACTCTAGTTGCAGAGCTGCTCCCGTCAAGATCACAAGCAGATTAAAGTTGTGCTAATAAGAAAACTGTAATTCTTATATAATTTTTGCATTATAATCTCTTGAAATTAAGCTTTTTCTTTCTCTTCTTTGATAGAGAAGATTGCAGGTGTTTACAAAGACCTTCAGAAATTATCCCGTCTCTTTAAAGACCAGCTGGTTTACTCTCTCCTGGCTGCTGCCCGACAAGGTGAGAGAAAATGTTTACAATTAGAGATGGTACTTAATTTTTGAGGGTGGAAGAAAGGGAGTCTTATCTAAAGCCTTGAAGGAAAAGTGTTAGAAACAGCTGTTCAATGATAGGCATATAAAGAGTAAGCATAAAGTAATATATACATGCTAAAGAAATTATATTAATCTTTGTAACTCAGAAAATGCTAATACAATTCTGGTTTTAATTTTGATTGCTCTAGTCTCACTTCAGAGATGTAAATGGAGTAGCTGTTTTCCACTCATAATGATAAGGAAATCCTACCACAATAATTTTGTAGCAGTAGTTCTGTAGTTTTGATCTATTTCTTTGTCAAAACAGAAAAACTTATTTAGCATCATATTTGGAAGTCTGACCTCAGGAATGATCCAGTTAGGAACTGGTCACTGAGGGCTTGGAAAGGATGGTGGGAAGTAACCCAGGCTGGTGTTTGTGAAGCAGTAGGAAGCCAGGCTTTGTCTGCATAGTTACTGCCATAAAAGGTCTCAGCTTTGTATTGTGAAGGCTATTCAGTGAAATTCCCTCTAGACTTCAGTGCATGAAGATTTCACATGGAGCATGTGCTCTGTATTTGGGGTTTTTGCAGGTTCATGAAATTGGGCAGGTTTTTTTTCTTTACTTACTCCTTAGCTCTGTAGCCTATAAGCATCCTTTGGTGTGTGGAATGTTCCTTATGCATAGTGCTCAGTATAAAGTGCCGTTTGCCCTATTTTGTGCAATCCATAAGTGTACTTAAAATTGCAAGGTATCTGTTTTGCAAGGAGTCGCATCACAGTAGTTGCTCAGGAAAGTGATGTAACTCAAACATCAAAGGAAGAGGATTTAAGGGAAAGATTATAATGTTCTTTCTTTTTTTTTAGGGTCTTTAGAGATAGAAGCAGCACCTAAGTGGTTGTCGAGTTAACTCTTATTTTTTCTGAACTTTCTTTCTTCTTTCTGTAGCTTTGAACTTACCAGATGTGTTTGGGTTAGTGGTCCTTCCTCTTGAGCTCAAGCTTCGGATTTTCAGACTTCTGGATGTCCGTTCCCTCATCTCTCTCTCTGCTGTTTGCCGTGATCTCTACACAGCTTCCAATGACCAGCTTCTCTGGAGGTTTATGTATCTGCGGGATTTCCGAGGTAATGTCGAGGCACATCTTTTTCTGATTATGTTCTCATGTTAACAGAGGGATTAGGTCTGACAGGTTTTGATAAGAGGCTCCTCAGGCAACCAATAATGATGTTTAAACACTGTGAGTAAATGCAGTTGTTTGTGATAATAATCAGTATAGTTGGTCAAGTGTGATTCAGGTGGATGCACAGTTTTCTGCCAAGCAAAATAGTTGGCAGTTTTCTGAGCCACTGCTGATGCTCCACATGGTTCTATCCCATTGTGTGGTGCAGGCTTTCTTCGTTTTCATCTGTTTCCTTTGCTACCTTGGTGTACCTTGCAGATATTAGGAAGTGGAGGGAAGATATATTCCTAGTTCAATTTCTCACAAGAGAGTAAAGAAACAAAGGTAATCAAGGGAAGTGCTGTCAGAAGGCAACGGCAGGGACAATGTTTCTGGGATTTCTCTATTTAATAACATTTGGAGATGATGCTTTACATCGAGTGGGTGTGCAAGTAGATTACCTATCGAATGGACCTGGAGCTTTATATTTTTTAAGATGCATTATCTTTATAAAAAGATGTATTGACCGAAAGTGTTTTTTTGTATCTTGATTATTCTTCAAGTTCTGACAAACTGCAGGTATCTGTGGCACAAGATCTGTTGCTTTTCTTAAGTTTTTGTTTCTCTTTGTAGATCCTATTGCAAGGCCTCGTGACACAGACTGGAAAGAAGTAGGTGGCTTTTTTATATAATTTGTCTGAGATCAATCTTAGTTTGCGAATTAAGTATAGACTTTGGGAGGCAGTAACTTTGAGTTAAAGTTTAGCTTAAAAGTGTGGTTTTCTGTGTACGCATGTTGGTCAGACTAGGGGAAAGGAGCATCAACAAGTTACATGGTGCATGCTCAAATTGTGGGTTAGAGATCTTCCAAAGATGCTGTGCCTTGTCTTTGGCGGGCAGGGGAATTGCTGCTCTGGGTTTTCAGGCTGGTGAGGAGCACTTTTTTGAGAAGTGCCTGTAAAACTGAATGCAGTTGCTGAAGCTGGAACACTTAGCTTTAAAATGCCTTTTTTTTCTGTCTGCAGCTATACAAGAAAAAGTTGAAACAGAAGAAGGAGGCCCTGAGATGGAGGCACATGATGCTTCTGCCCCCTGTACCTCATCCAATCCCCTTTCATCCCAACCCATTCTATCCTAATCCCTTTCCACCCAACCCATTCCCATCAAATCCAATCTATCCCCCAATGATCATTGGGGGAGAATATGATGAGAGACCAGCACTTCCATATGTTGGAGACCCAATTAACTCACTCATTCCTGGCCAGGGAGAAGCACCAGGTCAGTTTCCTCCATTCAGACCACATTTTGACCCAATTGGCTCCCTGCCTGGAGCAAACCCTACGCTTCCAGGACGAGCTGGTCCCAGTGACAGGTTTTCACCTCGACCCAACCGGGGCCGCCCCATGGACATTCGCCGTGCATTCATTTGATCGCTGCTTTTTCCTGCAGGGAGTTTTGTAGTCGCTGAGCTTGCTTTCTAACTGCAGGAGATTGCAAATCCCAGGCACTAACATCTGCCTTCAGATTGTGTCAAGAACATGTGTGCATGGTAATGTCCCAGCCACAGAGGCTGGGTTTGTTTTGTGCTGTACCACCTGGCACTTAAGGTCTGTTCCTCAAAGAGCTACGACTTAGAGCAGTTTGTTCTGCTTCCCCCCTCCTTGCCCTTAATCGTCTGTGAAGTGCTACTTAGAGACCAGAATACCGGCCAAATCCTTACTGCATCAGATAAAGAGCACTTTAAATACGAATCCTCTACTTGTCTGTCTTATTTGAAGAGTTTTACTAAATTGCCAGGATGAAAGGTTTTGTTTAAAATCTACCCGGCTAATTAATAATCTTTATTAACAAAAAAGTTACCGTGTACCACATAGAACAGGATACTGCCACTGTTATGGTAGATGTGTGTTCATGGAAATTTTTAAAGGTGGTGTTTCCTTTTTCCTTTAATATTTTATTAGGTAAAAAGCGTTTTTGTATTGTTATTTAATGCACAAAGAATACAGCGAAGGGATTTTCTTTACAATGGAAATATTAGAACACAAATTAATTCATTTTACAAACAACTGAGTGAAGTCATGCTACGGTGCAACTCGGAAGTCTAAGCAGAAGCAGAGCAATTTCACAAAGAATCAGCAGCAAAACTTTTGACTTTCTCCTTGACTTTACAAATAAGGATCTGTAGTACATGACTGCGTTTACTCTGTTTGAACTAGAAGTGGTGTGAAAATGCATCTTTTCTCCCTCTCTGACTTACTTAAAGAATTAAATAGGCTGACCTGGTTGCAGTGGAAATGGGATCACAACAACATGAGCAGCAGAATGAATTCTGACTTCAGTAAATTCCATTTAATTCCATTACTTACGTATCAGATTATATCTTGCCAAAAGGAAATGTGTCGTAGGATGTTACGAGCACCTTTCAAGTGTTGTCTTATTAACTAATGAGCAGCTAACAAGACCACTGTAACAGTCTCCTGATGAGACCTGCAGGCTGATGCTGGAGCTCAATTAAAGGAAGACTGGAATGACTAAACTTTGCTAGAACTTTTAATTTCTTATGTATTTTTTAAGATGATTGATCTCAGTGTTTCTATAAATGTAAATGGTACTGATGACTGTTGTGACAACTGATATTATTTTCTAAAACTTTTCTGAAATTCCAACTGGAAATGGAATGGCATTTCCTGTTAAATACAAGCTATTTAATCAGTAACACTTATGTGCTTTTTCAGGTGATATTTCAGTGGTTCATCTTGTTTTGTATAAAATCATCTGACTTCAGTAAGGTCAGGAAGTTTTGCCAGTGGAAGTAAAATATAATACTTTATTTTGCTGTCAAAAGTTGTATTGCTTCTTTCTTCCCTTTTCTACTTCACAGCAGTAGTTTTCCTTCACTACCAAGATTAGCCTCAACTTTTAACATTTGCCTTCGGTGGTTGAATTGCCTTGTTCCAAAAAGAATTTTCACAAGTGAAATGAGTAGTTAGATCTCTTAGAGTTTACAGTGATTCTTTATATTCCACTGACTATAAAAAGGAAAAGGGAAATCTACACTACACTTGTCTTGCATAATTTTGTCCTTGTGACGAGTGCTTCAGCAATGCATAAATAATATTCAGATAATGTTATAGAGCTTTAACTGGTGAAATAATTCATAACTTACCCTTTCCTTTTTTTCCAAGCTGTTTCTGGGAACAGTGATCCCATAACGCATGTGAGAAGGTAATTTTGTGGTGCCAGTGGTACTCACATTGCCAATGCCTTGATGACAGTCACATGGTTTGCTCTGCTGGCAAGCTGTGTGTGGCTCTGGAATGGGGCCCTCTTTGCTGTGAAGACAACCAGGAAGTCATACTTCTGCCAGGCTGATGCCAGAGGCTCAGTTTATCCTGGATTTTGCCATTTGAGTGTTTTTGAAGTAATGAACTCAGCCCTTTTACACATACACCACTAAGTGACCTGAAGATACTCCTTCCCGTTTTTTTCCCTTCACATTGTAGTAAAGGTATTGTGAGCCAAAGATTAAGGAACCTGACTTACCCAGAACTGTAAAGTTCCTTGAAGAGGAGTTCCTGTTACTCATAAAACACGGTATAAAGTCTAAAGTGAGTATCTCAGGACCAACAGTGTAAAATCAGAAGACAAAACAGAGGAAATATTTGAAAACTAGCTGTTCGCTTTGTTTATTTGCCAGCTCCTAAGCCAAGTGTGTGTGTCATTGCTGTTGCAAACCGCAAAAGAGAAATCACAGAAGATGAAATGCCTGAAGATGAGCATTCCTTACCTGTACTGTTCATCAGTACCAGCACTGTAACGGTTGCTACTAAGAGTCACTTGGAAATAAGGAACTATTCTCCTTGGCTTTTCTGTGTATTATCTTATTCATGAAACTTCAAGCCAACCAGATGAAGCAACTGAGCCACACACAAGGTGTAAGGTCTTACACACCTGTTTGTGACTGGTAGAAGATGGTAAAATACCGCTGCATTTACAAGTAGGACTGCTGTTCTTCCGGACCTTAGATTGCATGGGAATGTGTGTTCCATTCCTCTTGAAATACCACACCTAGCTATGACTAGAAAGTCAAGGTATTCCTTAGTTTGTAGCTAAACAGCAAAATGTAAACTAATTTTCCAGGTGGTGGATATGGTTGGGTGTCGTAACTGTGTCACAGCTACTTCTTGGGCTGGACGCAAACACAGCTATTTATGTTTCCTGGCTTCCATGTGGAGCAAATTAAAGCAAATAGGACAAAAGAAGCTCTGACCAGATGCTTAGTTTTCACATCTGTGTGAGAAAGATCCCAAGGTGTGCTGTGGGATGTGTGCCCTGTGATTTAAATGTTGCTTCTCTCTACCAGTTTTCCCCTTGTTTTCTTACTGCCCCTGCTGTTATATTTAGGTACCTAAATGCCTCTTGGGTATACCTGAGTTTCCCGTTCCTATGAAAGGAGAATACCCCTTGTATTCCCTCGTCTCTTTCTCAGAGAGTAGGGGTTTTGGAGTAGAAAGCTACCACCAAAGGTGATAATTTGAAGATGGAATGATGCATTTGTGAATCTCCTGCTAGCCACAACATCTAGTATGTGAGCATCATAGCTGTAGACTCAAAGTGTAATGTTGGGACAGTTACAGGACACAACACAGTTTTTCATCATTCTAACTTTGGAAATCAACTCAGTGTTTTAAAGCACTTCTGTGAATAGAACTGGAGGTGCTTTTTCAGGAGCTATGGACTAACTAAATTAGGCTGAGAGCGCCCGTTGTTTGTACTTGATGTTGCAACTTAAAGCTAAGAAGAGGGGAGATTGCAATTCTGTTTGCTTGCCCCTTGAAAGGTGACAGCTGGGAGCTGTAGGCAAATGAAGAGATTGAGTCACTGCTGGGTATCAAAGCTGACAGTGCTATCCTGTTCCCGTGGCCTGTCAGAGGACAGCCCTGCTGTGTTCAAATGCAGCCTCAGCAAACGACCCAGCTGTTGCACTTTCAGCGATGAAGTGCTGTTGATTTATGGGGCCACGTCCTACTAGTCACCATTCCTTTTTTGTATATGTTATGTTGGTAAGGGAATCGTAGAGTTTCAGGGGATAAAGCAATTGAGGATTCTTGCAGTAAACTTTCATTTCTGCCTCTGCATCTCTGGTGACCATTTAGTAGGGAAAGGCATAAACCATGCTGAGAGAAGTGTTACAGAAGGAAATCCTCTCCTGCCAGGGTTGTATTACCTCTTCTCCATATAGTGAAGCCTGTTAATCTGCTATTCTTGCCAGTGGGACAGTGCTTGCTCAAGGCCATTTCTCACTCTTTTATTGCTCCTGGAGAGTGCAAAACAGCAGAGGCTGGGGTTTTTTTTCTCCAATGATGACATATATTTATGATGCTACATTGTAAACTGCTTATCAAACCCTGAAGGACAACACAGAACTGAGGAAAAACCAAAACAGAAGACAACCATCAGAGAGTAAGGTGGTTCTGTACTACTGAACTTGAGGTATAAATCATTGATCCAGATGAGTCTCTTGAGGGACTTCCAATCTGGAAAAGCTATGCTGTTACTTGCCATTATGTGTGCAAAGGCCTGCTCAGGGGTAGGTCATACAAGGTCCAGATGACTTCATTGGGTTTAGGTGTTCATTACAGGTGCTATGCAGGAAGGATTTCCTTGTTTGGCTTTATTCCCACCAGTGAATCATAAGATCCAAGATGGCAAATGCAGCTGTTGCTTTTGTTGCTTTGGGGATCTCCTTGTTTAAGTGGCAGCAAAGATCTGGGCCATTGGCTCAAATATTTTTTTAACTTACTGATCTCCCTGGGCATTCCTAAGTAACATCATGGTGAAGTTGCCAAGGGAAGCACAAAGCCAAGTCTGACCTCAAAGCTGTATGTTGAGGTGGGATGAGGACTGGCACCTGCATTAGGTGTGTTACAAACAGACCTCCCAGGGTGCAAGGGGTAGGCTCTCAGCTGATATAAATAGCTATAAATATGTGGATTTACCTAGGGTGAGTTTTTTCGATCATGGACATCGTTTGTGTGGGTTTTGTCGTGTCCCAGTTCCAGTATATGTGCACAGACACAGCTTCGTTCAGTGCTGCAGGCTTAGAGGAAAAGCACACCAGCAAAGATCCATCTGTCTTCCCTGGAAGGATAATTCTTGGGAGTGGTCAGGGAGAACTAATACTGATTGTTACCTACTTGGGACAATCCCATACTGTGGCTTGGTGTCTCTGGATGGACCCAGGTCGTCTTATTTGTGAAGCATAATTTTCCAGTCCTGTTGCAGGTTTGTCACCTTGCATTCATTTTGCATTCACCCCAGCAAAGTCAGTGGGAATTCAAGGCGGGAGACAGGATTTCACTCCATCTCTCTGTCCGTTCAGTGTTATGGAACACTCAGCACACAACTATGTGCACTTCATCAGCTCTGCTATTAATTAAGCATGTTCCTGAGGGACATACACAGCCAGATGTGACCAAGTCACCAGAGTGCTTGGGGTTTAGCTGGGTTTTGTCTGGAATTTGTGTGAACTGTGAATGTGAACTCTGGTGTTTTCAGGGGCAGGGGAAGAAGTTGTTTTTTGTGTGGAAGACCCATTTCTTAGGTTATTTTTGAACTAAGGCTACAGGGTTAGAACATGACATTTTTCTCTCAGAACTTGGGGATCAAGCACAGGGGACGTAAATGCAAGGCATGAAACAGAGATGTTTTATCTGCTATGAGCAGAGTGGTCTGGAACAAACCAGCAGTCCATCTGGCTGACCTGCTCATGTGATCTTTGGTGCTTACTGATGCCTGGTACTCTATTTATCTTGAATGTAGTTTTTCTCTGAAAAGTGACTTTTTATGAAGTTGGTATCATGAAATTCCACAGTTCACAGTATTTCCATGCTCAAGCATGCTCACTTTGTCGGTCAATGCATACTTATTCTTGACTCTGCCTTTGCACATGTGTTTCTAAAAGAAGCCTAATTGTTTTTAGCTTGACCGTAACAAGAATTCAGTAATTGGAAGTTAACAATTGTATTGACTATATACAAATCAAAATAAAACCCAGTTTGCACTTTCATAACTGTGTTGACTCCACAGGGGTTAGCGAGAGTAAAATTTGCTTTACAACTCAGTCATTTGAACAGATGTGATTCTGATTATGCACAAAACCCAATGAAATAGCGACACTTTTATACAGTCACTTCTCAGACCATTATTCGAATATTTTCTTTGTATTAAAACAACTATAGTTTTCTAAATTCCCTTTACCCAGGTGTTGTAAATCGCTGGGTTCACTGAGTGTTTTCCAGGATGACATCAGGTATGATATAACATAGAGTGAGGGCTGACAAAAGCACAGATCCAGCTGCAGGACTGTTAATCAGAAAACAGGCTAGCAAATGATTTCCTCAGGTTGCGAATGGTCTCAGCTTTTGCTTCATCTTCAGTGGTATTTCCTCGCTGAGATGACTCAGATATGCTGAAGCTGTTTGTCAGGGACTGTGATTTGCTGGAAGGGAAAACAGAATTCAGACTCAGCAGGAGAAGGTGGGAATTCAAAGCTGATTACTCGTGCTTTGTGTTTCATCACACAGACACATTCAAGGATAAAAGGAGAGGTTGGCACGGAAAATCTCCATGTGCTAAGACATCCAGGAATGGTGGAGGTGGGACAGAATTGGGCATGGGCAAGTGGCTCAGGTCCATACTTGTAAGTGTTACTGAAAACATCTGACTAGAAGTGTGCAGTTGCCATTTGGTGAGGCTGTTGTGGGAAACCTTTAAGTAATTTCACTACTAATATAGAAGAATGGATTAATATTAGGGGTCACCTGTCTCTCATCAGCCTTACCAGGAATGGTGGTCTTGGCCTTTCAGCTGTGAGAGCACCAGAGGTTGGGTAAGTTGGTAGCCAGATCCCCCACAATGTGTGCTGTTTCCTGCCCTCCCTGGCCTGTCTGCTCTGTCAACTCCCTAATGCAGGTCTTTGGGCTGACCACGCTGCTCCTGGTGGCTGTGTATCTGCTAGTGTTCAAGTTCAGATCAGGACTGTACTTTTGAAGTAAATGTCCCAATTTTCCCTGCTACCATGCTTAGTTTCTTACGGTCAGTAATAGGTATCCAGCACAAAACCAGACTGGAAAAAGTAGCTGAAATATGTATAGCGTGGTGACTGCATCCTTAGCACCAACATTTTGATCCTTAAGTACAGTTCTTTTAGTTTGCCTTGCTAATGTAAACATCATCACTGAAAGCCTGTTCTAGAACATCACTCCTCTGCTTCTCAGAAATTGTCTTCTTATTCCTAGCCTATATTTTGTTCTGGCCTGTTCATACCAATTTGCTTGTGTTAACTTCTTGTCAGCATCAGATTTTTTTTTTTGTCAGTTTTCCTGCCATGGTGCCAGCTAGATATGCTCCACAAAGGGTGACAGCAAAAGCTGCTACCAAAGATCCACAATAATTCATCAGTGTGCTCTGCTCCAGAAAAGTGCTTCCCCATACAGTCACCATCTGGAATTTTACATATATGAATAGGGCCACTTCCACTTCTCCTGTCCCTCCTCTCTTTTTGCTACCGAATGCAAAAAGAACCTTTGTGGCTTTTGCACTTAGGAAATAGTGAAGGAATAACTCCTGTTGAGCTTTCTGGCCAGTATTGTGCTGTTCGCAGCCTGTAAGGAGTGTACACCCTGCTGGGAAGGCAGTGGCTGTGTTGATATGGCCAGGGTAGAGCACACGATTAACAGTGAGCACATGAACAAGAGGAAGAGTGTGAAATCTTAGTGATGTCGAATACAACCTGTTCTTCCTGACAACAGATCACTGGTGGCCTGTTTTGCCAAGGGATACACATTTACCTGTGAAGTCACTCACAGTTGTGCAGGCCTTTGTCCCTGGGGCCTACTGCCTGACAACAGGCGATATGTTGTTCATGTCAGCTCAGGGTGCTTTTTGGACAGCCTTATTCTAATATCTACAGATCCTAGCAGTTTGTCAGAGCACTTACTTCAGGTGTGGGTGTGGGGTGGTTTGCTGCTTGGACATTTCCGTGGGGCTCGGCTGGCTGGGAGCCCGGCCTTGGGCAGGAGGCCTAGGCTGCTGTGGAGGGAACGCGCCCGCCTTCGAGGCCTGGACTGGAGAGAACCCAGTTGCTGATCGGACTTGCTGTGGAGATCCAGGTGACCTTTGCTGCTGAGGGGAAGTGGACTGGGGACTCTGGGGCTGCTGTCCTTGAGGAGAGAGCCGCTGCTGTGGGGGTGCATTTGTTCGTGGAGGCTGAGATGCTTGTGGCTGGCGTGGTCCACCTGAAAGGGACATGTAGACATAAATGTGAGGAAGTGCATGTGGTGGGCAACAAGCACAGAAGATCTCTATGGAAGGATGGGTTTTGCTAAGAGGAGAGACTCTTCAGAGTAACTTCGTGGAGAAGAATAAGGCAAACCCGCTTTTACAGGCCTAAAATTGGTGTCATGCCCTCCTCTCTAGAGTTGTCCATTTCTCTGCCTTCTTCAGCACTAAAGAAGTCCTTCCACTCTCCCCAAAGGGAGTCACTGCAACCTGCCTTACCCTGCGTGCATCTGGTATTTCTTATCCTTGGTGAGCACTTCCTGCTTGGGTAAGGAAGAGTCACTGGAGAACCAACTCTGCAGGAAGTGTAAGCTGACCCTGCTGGTTTGGGTCAGCAGTCCCTTCACGGGCCCAGCAGTTTGATGTGAGACACTCCATCCTATCACTATCCATCTCTGTTCCAGAACCATCACCAGGTGACTTCAATTGCTTTGGTAGCAGACTCTCAGAACTGAAGAGGATGTGGAAAACAATTGGACGTGACATGAGAAATTGCTGGACATGACAGACAATACTGTGAGAACCTGACAAAAGTTGCATATAGTGCTGTGAGGGCTGGCTGGATTTCACAGGTGGTCAGGGGAGTTATGTGAGAAAAAGCTTTATAGAGAATTGAAGGGCAGTACTGGAGACAGATGGGGACCCTGCAAGGCCAACAGCTCGTATCAATAGTATGGAATGCCAAGATTAAATAGATGTGTTTGGTATCAGAAATGCTAAATTTTGGATGCAGCAAAACTGTGACCAATGAGAAAAAGATAATTACAGGAGGGTGCTAATTTGGTAGAAGGTTGAAATGGAGAAAGGAAGGGAAGGTGGCAAAAATTAGGGTCTAATCAGTTGTGTGAATTGAGTGTTTGGTGTGATCTGGCTACCCACAGGGTAGCCCTATGCTTCATCACCTCAGCGTATATCAGGGCAATAAGCCAAACCTGTTGTTCTGACCCAGCCACATAAGTCAAACCTGCTTCCGCTGTCAGGGAGAGCTGGGTGTGTGCTCTTGCTGCCATGGGAACTCCTGGACAGATGGATCAAGGATCCTGGAATTGCAACATTGATGTCTGTTCTGAGCCTGCAACACTAGCATCTTCCCATCACTTAACGCTTGTAGCCACCACAGCTTTGTGCAAACACAATATACTCCATGCCCAGAATCCTGCTCCAGTGCCAGTTCAAGTGGCCTTGTTTGGCTGGGCCAAGTCCTACCAGTGGTATCAACTGGATCTACATCAAATTTTCATCCCACTTTCTGAGCTGCTGTGGAATATGACAGTATCTGCTTTAATAGTACACTGAATTTGCTGCCTGCTTGTCAGTGATTTGGAAAATGAGCAAAACCTTTATCCTGATTCCTTTTATTTA
Source organism: Pachycephala philippinensis (assembly GCA_013397055.1). Lineage (NCBI taxonomy): Eukaryota > Metazoa > Chordata > Aves > Passeriformes > Pachycephala > Pachycephala philippinensis. Next base: position 330,703 of record VWZT01011773.1, read on the forward strand.
GAAGGCAAACCGATAGGACTCAGAGGCATCACTGTCATGGGAATCAGAGAACTGTACCTTGTGGAGGAGGCCGTGGTTGTGACAGTTGTCCAAGCGGAGGTCCTGTCTGAGATTTCACTGACACAGGCTGAACTTGTGGAGGCTAGAGGAAAAAAAGCCAATCCAGTTAATACGGTGTCCCCAAAGAGAAGCCCTGAGGTAATACAGGAACTGTAGAGTCATGAAGTGTTCCTTAAATACACTCTCACACATGCAGCATCTGGCTGGTAAAACCTCATGGGACCAAAATGGAGAGGTGAGTAATAAAGAGCATAGAAGTTGTTTGCTCACAGGGAATAACAATGAAGTTACAGTTTAGAATGTTTTTTAGGCAATCAGGAATTACCAAATGTATCTGGCCCGAGGGGTTCTCTTACTCCCCTCTCCCATTTTGGACAGTTGCCAGCACCAGATGTTCTGAAGGAAGGAGGGATGAACCATGGAAATGTCTATGGAGTAATCATCTTTGTACCCTAAGGGGTCTCCTCTTGATTGCTAATAAGCAAGGGCCAGCTTCAGCCCTGAAACATGAAGCTTATTATCTGCTCCACAAAATCTTTGCAACAGTTCCAGATACTTTGTTTAGATATTTACATCCAGACCCTTTGAGCCTTGCTCAGCTTTCAGCCTCACTGCCTTTCCCATTTCTTATCTCCATTGCTTTGTTCTGAGTTTTGAGACTAGCTCTCCCAACCTGCCCATCCTAGGCCATTCATTATTTTGTAAACCTTCACTGCCCTCTCTCTCATTCACCTCCTTTCTAAAGCCAAGAGACTTTTAATCCCTCCAGTCCCTCCATGGGAATATTTCCAAGCCCCTAATTGTTTTCGTCACCAACTTCTCTTTCCCAGCTTTGTAATTCCTCCTGCAGATGCCAGAGATGGGTCTGCTTACATTTTTCCAGATGAAGCAATATCTGGGTTCTCTGTATACATTGCCAGTTCATTTTTCCTGCATCCTAATTTCCTGCTTTTCCCTTGTCAACACAACCATAGGCTGAGCAATGGTTTTCATTAGCCTGTATGTGACAAAGTATTTCTCAAGGGAATGGCTGGTGCCACTTGAAAGCTCTGCACATTGTTTATGCTCTCCCTCTCTCTACCCCCAGCATAGCTTACCCTTCAGTCTTCCATATGGAGTTTCATTTGCTGTTGTGGTGACTGAACATACACAGCTCTGTCAGATGTTCTTCACTGCCATCCCCTGTCCTGACTAATGCAAATAATTTGGTGCCATCTGCTCTTTCTTCTCTCTTGCTGTTTAGTCTTTTTGACAGATATTTTAATAAACAGATTAAGCAACACAGAACTGCTGCACAAAGGGCTGGTCCAAAGTTAACGAAAGTCTGAATAAGCCTATTGCACAAAATTGTTTATGAAAACGGGAAGCTGGAGACAGATAGGCTGGTACATGCTAGATTATTTACATGGAGAACATAATGACAAAAGGGTCTTCAAGGCTCCTGAAAGGTCAGGCGAATGAGCTAAGTGATTCTGGAAATGGGAAGAAATGTTTCATAGTTGGAAACATTGAAATTAGTTTCAACTGACTAACAAAGATGTGATGAGGTTGCCAGTCCATTTTTTGCACTATTTGTCTGGGACTTGCCAATGGACAGGAAGGAAGATCTGGGAATTTTCTGTTCATTGCTTCTAGCCCTACATAGCTTGGGAGCTAAACCTTGCCTTGGTGTTGATGGAAATTTACTGTCCTAATGTTGTGAGACATCCTGATTAGACCAGCCAAAGAAAGGGAATTGGATCTCATATTCACCTCTACAGCCCTTCCCTACAGTCAACCAAGGCATCTCAGCGTTAAAGGCAAAACACGTTTTTGAGGCTGAGAGATGAAGGGGTGAGGGCCAGACCAAGGTCTTCTGCTTTTAGAAGAGAAACAGTGAAGGGAAAGTCTGGTGGTGGGTCAGAGAGGCGAGGGAAGAACCTCAGTAACCATGAAACCGGGTTTCATGTTGAAGGCATGAAAGCAAATTTGTCATTAACATCTTATCCTGTCCTGGGCTCAACCGACCCATTTATCAACACAGCCAGGCTCAGTAGCCTTGAAGTATCCCCTCTGCTAACTGTTCACAAGAATTAAAATCTCTCCTATCTGTGTCTTTATCTGAGGTCAGCTTCTGCTACACAATAAAACTTCACCTTTTAGTCCCTCCACGCTTTCTTCAATAGCTCGTCTGCTACCTGGCCTAAGGCTTTTTGACTAGCTACATCATTTTGACTGTTTGTCTGTTATCTACCACTTCATGAGAGAATTCCCAAAGAAATGAAAGGAAAAGAATTGAAAGGAAATTAATGTGACGTTTTCTGTTCTTTGCAAAAAAAAAAATGTGGTAAATGCCCGTAGCTGTGGTTTCTGCTGATTTATTTATCCTTCTGTATTCTTCTTTAAATTATCATTTGAGATAATTCATAAAGTCTATGACTTACTTGTCTAAATTTTTCTACATTACTCTTACAACTTTCAAACCACATATTTTGTATTTGTTGTACACCAGTCCTCTGGAGCAGTAACTATTTCTAATGATATTGCACAGGGTTTTTTGGCAGCTTAGTCACTTCCCAATTTCAGTTCATTGGTTGTGGCCATCTGGAGTTGGGGGCTTAATAATTTTTTTTAACATATCAGTCATCACTGATTTAATTACTGTTTTTGTTCTTTTCTGTGTCATTCTGATCAGGAAAAACTATAATGAGGTAAAGAAGTTCCCCACTTTCAGCAGTTACATTTACTAGAGTCAAAACACTGTCTCTGTTCTCTTCTTTTCCTTTCTTAACTCTGGATGATCCATAGAACCCACCAACTGTTTGGTAGGGTTCCATTTTCTGATGAACTCAAAGAACTTGTTTCATTCTTTATCTGTTCCTCAAAATTAATTTCTGTCCTTTTTACATTTCCTTTCATTACTTGTATGATATTACATAAAGGTCTTCTTAAATGTCAGATTTCCAGACTTGAAAGATTTTTTCCCCCCTGTTTGTCTTGAATGTCCTTTTTGTCACTTAACTCTACAAGTTTATTTCTCACATTCTTGGTTCAGGAGCAGATCAGAAATGTATATATGTATTCTGGAAAACAGTGGTCTCTCAAATAGCATCTATACAGTTTTTCTGGGGTGTTTCATTTACATAGAACTGCCCCTGGGAAATGTGGCAGTATAATTAGATGCATTTGATACTCAAAATGGATGTACATAAGAAGAACAAAGGGGTCAGTTTAAATGCAAAAGTGACAGGTTCTTATATGAGTTCAGACTTAGTAAAGCCTCCCTTGATGAAGGGGGCAAAGGACATCTCTGAAGAAGAAATTGCAGTAAGGAATGGAACAAGTCTTGGTGGAAACTCCCACTTTCTGTTCTTGAAAGCAGAACAGGGATGAAAAAACTGAAATGAAACCTATCCCGAAGGACGGTGTTAGACAGAGATGAAGTTGGGCATTAGAAGAACCTCTAAAAATGCTTGTCTTCACTGTGAATCCATGAATTTAGCAAATCAGAATGTCTAGATGCACAGACATGCTATTGGTGTGATGTCACATTTATCTGGAAGGAGAGTAAGGGAGAGATGTGTTTCTTAGGGGTGTCCACTTCAAGGAGCCTGTGAGAGTCCTTTGGAAGAGCAGAAGTCAGTCTGTCCAATATACTCCCACATGGGACTGTTCAACACGCTGCGATGTCTGACTGCCTGACACTCAGTGAGGAGAGAGAAAGAAAGAAGTTCAGGGAAATAACTTGGTTGCAAGGTCTCTATTCGCTCATACCCAAGGCCTCAGCGGTGACGGTGTAGATCCAGCAGAGACGACAAGCTGAGTCATTTTGGAAACAACCAGGTCAGCTATAAGCTGTCTGTCCTCTTCTATGTGCTCCCCAATCAGGGGCATTGAGCTGTCCATCACCTGCCACAGGAAGAAAAAACAACAGTTAGTAAGGAGGTTTCCTGCTGCCTGTTTCAACTCACCTCATACATTAACCAGTTTTGTGTCTCCACATCCTTGCCAACATCTGTAGTCACCACTCTCTTCAAACTGAAAGATGCTTGACTTTTCCAGGTGTGGGATTTCACTTAGGTTTTTCCAAAATAGCATGTACTTCTCCCAGCTCTCCATCCTCCTCCCCTTCACAGCTTGGGAGCCAAGCCAAGACTTATGGTGGCTGGAGGTTTCTAAATTGGCTAAATGCAATCTTTCTCCTTAACATGTCCTGAGGAGATGCCTCTGATGGATAAGGTCTCTCTGGCATTGTCCCACCGTATTTGGGGGTGACATTGCAACTGAAAGGGCCACAGGAGAAGCGAAACAACATATACTGAAGCCTGAGGAGATGAGAGCAATGAGAACTGGAGGAAACCAGGAAACATTTGGGATTAATGAACACAAAGCACTGTACCCTGAGAGGGAAAATAAACACCACAGATGTGTAATGAATAGGATGTCACCAAAACAGCACCAAGTGCAGGAAAATAAACTTACTCTCTGCTTGTCTTCTTGATAATGCTGTGATACAACTGCTTCCCAAGCAAGTTCTACAACTCTGCTGGGGGAAACTGGGAAGTGAGACTGTGGGGATGGGGGAAGGAAAACTGTCAAAGGGTCTTTGAGGTAAGAAATGGCCTCACAACAATAATACTGAAAGCACAGCAGACCCTCAGCTGTATAGCAGCCCTGAACATAATTTTCGACAGTTCATCATAAATCAAGTGCTTTGCAAACATTAACTAAATCCCACAGGAAGAACTGTACTCTGATGAAGTTAAGATTCAGATGGAGTAAATATAATAGTACCAAAATATCAGGGTTGGAAAAGTTTATTTTATTTTGCTTTTATTTTTAAAGCAAACATTAAAATCCCTGGAAATGCAGAGTTGAAGGTTGAATTGCTCAAGAAAGGCACTGACTCACGCTCAGATAACAATCGGAAGTGCACTCCACCCTGGCAAGGCTGCAAGAGTACACTCTTGGAGGGAAATGGAAAATTTTGCACCCTCTTTTTTTTAGATTTTAAAGTAGAGGAAATCAGTGAGGTGAGTTCACTGAGTTTGTGTTCTGCTCTTTTCTTGCAGAATAATGGTTGTGTTTAATTTCTATAGGTGTCTTTTCTGAACACTAGAAAAGCCACCTAGAAAGTTTAAACTAGGGTACCATTGGAGAGTGGGCTGATGTTTATATCCATGGCCTACTTGGCCCAGGGGGCAGAAGGAGAAGGTTAGAAAATTGTATGTCAGTGCTTGGAAAAATACACAACATGGCTTTTCCTTCCACTCTCCACTTAGCTGTTCTTCTGTTCAGAGATAAGGCAGGGAATGTGATGCTTCCTAACAGTGTCAGGGATGGCCAACTCCCATCTGGGTCTCACTCCTGGGGGCCCTCCAGCAGGTTCCCGCCCAGGTTTCCCTCCTATCGACTCCTATCTTAAAAGGAAATGTGGCAATTACAGTTCCCGGGAGAGAAGAGGTCTCCGTGTCCCTGCACGGCGCGGTGAGAGGGGCCCGTGTGACCACTAGATGATGCCGTGTGACCACTAGATGATGCCTTACCCTGCCGAGAGTCAGGCGAGCAGCGCTCCCGGCTCCCGCCCTCGTCGGAGTCACCGAGACACGGCTCTGCTCAAAACAGCCCTAACCCCGCTTTTCATAGACTCGTACAATGGTTTGGGCTCGAAGGAACCTTTAAAGGCCATCCAGTCCAATAGCCCTGCTATGAGCAGAGACATTTTCAACTAGATCAGGTTCCTCTGAGCCCCATCAAGCCTGACCTTGAGTGTCTCCACAGGTGGGGCAGCCACCACTATCTGCACTGTAAAAAATTTCTTCCTTATATATAATCTGAATGTGCCCTCTTTTAGTTTAAACTCATTATCATTTGTCCTGTTGCAACAGGCCCTGTTAAAGGTTTGTCCCTGTCTTTCTTATGGGCCCTTTTTACATACTGGAAGGTGCCATAAGATCTCCCCAGATCCTTCTCCAGGCTGAACAACCCAAGCTCTTTCAGCCTGTCTTCATAGGAGAGGTGCTCCAGCACTCTAAGCATCTTCATGACCCTCCTCTGAATCGGCTCCAACAGGTCCATTTTTTTTCCTGTGCTGAGAACCCCAGAGCTGATTTCCCCAACTCAAGGACTGCTTTTTCCTATTTCTGTGGCTGCAGTGGCTGAAGATGAAGATGGTGCTTTATAAACCAAAGGCACCAGAGGGAGTGAACCCTGGAGCAGTGAACCGTGGAGCAGTACCACCTGAATCAGTGAAGGTGCACCAGGGATGAGGCTCTATGCTGTCCTGATGTGGAGTGTCTGGCAGGGGGATGTGAGATGTGAAAATACAGGAGTGAACAATCACATGCACAAGACAAGGCCTTTGAAAATGGCAGTGATTTCTGTGGGTAAAATGACACAGCTGGTTACCACTGAACTGAAAAGAATCATGAGATGTCACTGTGCCTGTCCTCCAGGAAGGGTGAATTGGTCTGGAACTGGGCAGATACAAATACTAATACCGAATAAATCAGCTGGCCGAGAGGAATATGTGAATTACAGACAGATTGCACTCATCCCTTCCCGGGCGATCACAGAACAGCTGGGCAAGGCAAGAAGACGTCAGCACACACGGACCCGGCCTTTGTAGCTGCCCAAGGTCAGTGGCTGCTCCTGGTGCAGCTGCTGTTGCCTGATAAGGTGTATGAGGGGTGAAGGAAAAGTGCCCAGGCAGAGAAGAGCCTCAGGAAAAGACCATCCTGGTCCTCTCTCTATCTGGTGCTGAAGCCTGGGTTTGCTTTTTCACACTCTGATGTGCAAGAGTGAAGAGTTAGGTGATTTCTAGAGAAGGAAGGAAGGAAGGAAGGAAGGAAGGAAGAGGGGGAAGAG
>VWZT01011773.1:337619-464167 GCA_013397055.1 Pachycephala philippinensis
CTTTGTCCCTTCACTTCAAGTAGCTGGATTACCAATTCGAAGGAAGGAAGGAAGGAAGGAAGGAAGGAAGGAAGGGAACTGATGATTGGACATAGCAAAAAAAATGGTAGGCAGTGCTGAAGGGATGAGCAGGGCTCCTTGCAGGGCAGCAAGGAGCATGTCTAGTAACATAGCTTATCCGTATGGCCGTCAGGGCTTTTTTTATTCTTCCAGGAAGAAGAATAAATCACATGGACTATTTTGCTTGCCCTCTACTGCTTCATATTTTTCAGCTTAGCAGAGACATGGAAATCGCTTAGATTACAAAAAAGAAAAAAAAAAAAAGGAAAAAAAAAAGAAAAAAAAAAGAAAAAAAAAAGAAAAAAAAAAGAAAAAAAAAAGAAAAAAAAAAGAAAAAAAAAAGAAAAAAAAAAGAAAAAAAAAAGAAAAAAAAAAGAAAAAAAAAAGAAAAAGAGGGAGAGGGAGAGGGGAGATTATTAAACCCTACATGTTGCTGAGCTCTTTTGAGAATCTGGCTGCTGACACCAGTAGAGAATTTGCATTATTTTGAGGAATTCTGATTGAGTGCTGACTGTTTATGTTGAATATTCCCTGAAAGTGACAAAGTTCTTTAAAGCAGAGGAAAAAAGAATTATCAGCATTTACTGTTAAAGTCACAGTCTGTTTCAATGTGAGCCATGAAAATGGTACATAAGTGTGCTGATGTTTTGAAGGCAGAAACTTAACAGATTCTGCTGTTTGCCGTGGGAAAAGAAAAGAAGGTGAAGTTCAAGTAAGAGCAAATACCATGTGTGCAAGATTATTCTTGTGCTGTTGATAACTCATCTGTCTTAATCTGATTTTGTTTGCCACAAACCACTGTGATAAATCTCAGTTCATGGAACTGCCCATCACTACCTCTGTGAATCTCTCCTGAAGAACTACTTTGCACTGTGAAAATTAATTACTGCCTGCAACTGCATTGTGCAAATTCCTTGTTTGTTCAGCCCATTTAGGCGTGCTTTCTTGTAAAATGTCACAGCACACTGTTCCTTCTTACCAAGAAAATACAACTGTCACTCTGTCAAATAACTTTTTTCTCCCACTATCAAAAGAAAAAAGCAAAACAAGGGATCACTTTCAGACCAAGAAAAGTACCCCAGGAAGTAGGCTGGAGGCAATTAATTACTTGTCAACATCTCCCTCAGATCTGCATAAAAAGGGGCCTGTTTGGCTTTCCTCTGCTCTTTATATTGCACTACTCTGCTCCTTTTCCAACAACGTCCATCAGACTGGCACCTGAATGCCTGCTAGATGTTGGTATATCTGGCCTGCTCAATCAGGTTCTCCAGTAGGATAATTCAACATGACCCATCTGAAACTAATGTGTTTCTTCTGATTTGTGTCATATTAGATGCATTGCTGTTTACCTTGGTCACAGAGAGGAGCGTGAGCGTGCGTTTCTCTGTGTGCAAGCTGATGGTGGCTCTTAGGGTACGGATGTGCTTTTCTCCAGTCAGTCACACACAGTTGCAGATGTGAAAACCCAGAGGCATACCCAGGCAGAGGAATATAATCTCTAAGCCCAGAACTAGCCATGTGTGCACGTACACAGGCTTATGTGCAAGAATATATGAAGGGATATGAAAACCACATATCACGTCTAACCATGTGTGGACACAATCCAAATGTCCTTACAGTTGTCTCTAGCAAGGCTGCTTTCTTGCTCTTCCTTTCCCAGCTGCAGGGGCATAGAGATTTGAAAGTGCACAGCAGGGAAACCGTCTGCTCTGGGGGATGCTCCTCTAGGTGCTGATGAATTGCATACGGGAGCAGACCCATTAGCCCTGGCCCCATCAATTCAGGAAAAGACAGAGGCTTGCCAGCATTTGGTTGCTGGCAGCACGCTTCTACCACATGGCCTTTGACAGGTCACTGCTCCCCTCCTTGGGGAGAGCAGATACATAATGCAGGAATGTGCAGTCACTGGAGGGCTCATGTGGTTCTCATCAGCATCCCAACCCTCAGCGGGTGGGACTGCTCTCCCACACATAGCTTTCCAGTGTGTCAGCACCCCTGCATGAAGCCAATAGGCTGGCTCTGCTTGCCTTCCTCGGCCGGCCTGTGTTGGTGGAGTTTACAGCAGGTCAGATGCTGTGTCTCCTCGAGTCACATACTGACAGAGGCACTTGCTTACTTGCCTGATTGTCTCTCCTCCAGGGCATCTCTTCAGTTTCCACTTTGATTTTCTGGCCAGCTTTTCCTTCTCTGCCCTGTTAGGATGACCTGAGTGTGCTATTTACCCCACTTCCATATCTGCCTCCTGGCCTGGCAAGGAGCACATTGAACTTTAGCTCTCACAGCCACAGTCTGTCCAGATCTGAACACAAAATGCTGTAGTACACATTGCCCATAGTAGCTCTGTGGTGCTTTATCTTAATGGTCTCTTACTGTAGCGAATGCTGTCTGGGCAAAAGATTTTAGAAAACATGCCTTTCTTTCTTTGTTTAATCAAGTTGCTCCTATTTCTTGTGAAATTTTTGCTACACTCTCACCATTTATTTTCCTCTTTTAAATTAGATGCAGCTAGGATTTTTGTTTGGAAGTCCCCTTTAAAGTGACTGAAGAAAGACAGGTTCATTCAGAGAGAAACTGAGATTTTAAATGAACTGAATCATCTGCTGGAAAGCTTGAGGTGATCAAGCACTTCATGTCTCTCCATTTCCTTTCACAGTTCCACACTGAGAAAGGAGGGCACTTCAACCTTGCTGTGTATCTGCTAGTTTGGCTGGGGCTCTGAATCAGTTCCTTACATAGGAACACATAATCAGTGGGCCGTGGCCTGAGGATACAGGTGGGCACAGAGGAGCAGAGACTGCAGGAGCACGCAGGGGTAAGTGAGCACGGTGGTGCATGTGAATTCCAAGGCAGCGTGCTTGCAGATACACTTCCCAAAGTAGACTGGCATTCAGGTTGCCCATGCTCTCACCTCAATGATATAGTCTTTTCCATCTTTGCTGTGGACAGCTTTGACAGCGCAGATATCAAGACCTCCAAACATTTCTGCACAGGCATCTGCCCAGAGTCTGTACCTGCAGAAACCACAAGAGCATGGCCTAGGATTAGCTGTCCTTGGGTAGTGCACCAAAACCAGCCACCCACCCTGCTGCCCATAGGAACACAAAGAGATTTGGGAGCCCTTATTACAAGGCATCCTTTGTATGCTTTGCTAGGTCGTTGACTCCCTGTCTTGTGTAGGAGATGGAGTAAGAAAAAAGAATCTTGCCTAAAGTTTCCCTTCATTTCCGATTGATTCAATCCTGCCCTCAAAGCCACCTTAAAATGTTTCTTTCCCTCCTTGGTATTTACATCAGATCTCCAGTTGGTTGTCATTCAGCCAAGCTATAAATATTTAGCTCATTTAATCTCCCAGTAGTGTTGGCCCCTCAGCGTTTGTATTGGCTTTGCCTGAAAGCCCTCCATTATGCAGGCAGCTTTCTCCTGATAAGATGTCCTGGACGTTAGGACTGGAATAGGATCAGAAAATGAGTGTTGAATTTAGTGAGGAGTAGCCATCCCCTCTCTGATCTGTAATGCAGTGGCTCCTGCATTTTACAATTTACTCCCAAATTTATCCTTTTACAGTCTCCTGCCTTCTATCCCCTGGGTGTTGTTCCTAGTCAGGCAGTCTCATCATGTGGACTAGGCACTATTTGTTAGAGGAAGACCTACAGGCTGCAGCCCTTTTCCCTAGCCATCCCAGGGTGGGAATGTGAGCTAAGGTGCCCCCTTAGATATCCTGGTGTCAGAGGAGGAGAGAGAATGACAAGAAGCATATTATGGGGGGACCACATCCCCCTGCTGTGCAAATGAGGAGGGAATGAGGCAGCCTGGTTTTATTTCCTGTGCAGCTGTGCCGTGGTCCCAGCCATTTAAATAAAAATAATAATCTCAGAACAGCAGATCTGTAAGCAGGACTATGACAAGATGCAGAGAGGGGAGGGAAGGCCACAGTCTCATGAAAACACTGACATTTTGCAGACCCTACAGGGACTAGGGAAAGAGCTGTTCTGGCTAAAGAACAAATTTACGTCCTTGAAGCCAGCCAGAGTCCCCATAGCTTGACAATATAATGATCAACTTGTGTGAACACAATGTCTCTGGGAAGAAGCAAAATTATGACTTATATGACTACTGGTGCTCTTTTATCCCTAATGAGGAGACCAAGTGTGTTCACCCTGGACCCCCAAGGAAGACAGTGTATGAGGAGGAGTCAGTAGCATAAGGAGGAGGAGAACTATGGACTGCATGAGCCAGGCAGGAGGCACAGAGAGCCCCCCTCGTGCACTGCTGTGGCCCTGCATCCAGGGGCACCATTGTGGGAACCACCTGTGTTCCTGAGGAACATCTCTAGGTGTCTGGGTTCAGCAGTCAGGCTCAGGGAATTGTTCATGCCAGAGACTCTGATAGCTACACATCTTCAGTGTTTGTTGGCCATAGGTGAGCACTGGGAGTATCAGGGCTGCTGGGGTGTAATAGGAATATTTTGGGGAAGAAGAGCATATTTATATACATGCACAGGCATTGCGTTTTCAGAAGGTTTACTGTCATTTCTGCGTTACCTGAACATGTCAATCCGTTGTACTACTGTTCAGTACAGTATGTACTTCAGGTTGCTCATCAGAGCATTTGAGCACATTCCTGCCTTGTTTCATGCACTGACAACTCACAGGTATCAACAGGGCCTGTTGTATTTATGGCTGAATAAGGCTAGAGTGGTTAATTGTGGTACTATGTCTACAAAACGAACCTTCAAAATGCAGCGTTGCAGGCTGGCAAGAATCTGGGTTTTAGTCCTACAACACTGCAATAAGGTAATGTTTACCCTTCATGTCTCTAGCTTCAGCTGTGTTATAAACAGCCAGGATGCATCATCATGTCCACTTCCCACAGGACTATTAGGGTCTTGCAGAGACCTTCAGCATCTGATTTGGGGCTTGGCTTCCCTGTTTCACAGAACTAAAGGTGCAGAAGGGACCTTAGATGATTGCCTGCACAACTCTCATGTTCCCAAGAGGAGACATTTCTTTAATATGGTCTGAAAGAGGACAGAGATTTGCCATCTCTTTCAGAGAATCGATTTCTGTGGTACGCTATCCTTACTGTAAGAAAATATAGGAAATGTTCAAAGGAACCTTTTCTGCTGTAATTTATTTCTTACAATATTGTACTTGTAATGTAAGTAGTGAGAAATGCCTATTAACAGGCTTTCATATATTTAAAGATCCTATGCTCTTTTGTGTTTTTCATCTTTAGGATGAAATGGTGTTCAGCTTGTGGGCAACTTCTTCCAGGTCTGTAACAGCTAATGAAGGAGAATGAACTTCTGCACTGCAGGCAGGGATTCATTGTGCTTTAGTCTACACCTCTACTGGAAAAATATCAGTGGTCTGCTAACTGAAAAAGGTAGAAAACTACACAGAACTACATACATAGTTGTTGTGTGTTTTTCTCAACAGTTCAATAGGTTTTCTCTGAATGTTCCTTTTATTGCCCTTTGGACTTTCTCCAGCTCCTTGCTATTTCTCTTCAAATGTGGTGCCTAAAACTGGACAGTCAGAATTAACCATGATCCTGACAAATTGAAGGTATAATCTGAAAAAATCTTAAATTTACTAGGGATGAATGCCTACATGTAATCTATGGATTCTATAAATCTATGAATAATCTACTTAGATGGGATGGAGAAAAGTGGCGAGAGCAAGTGTTCTGCAGAACAGGAGTTAGAGCAAAGCGTGTTACCATGAGTCCACAGTGTCAGGCAGTTGCAATATTAGCAAATATCACAGTGATTTGAATACATGGAAGTAGCATTTGCAAATTTTAGTCTGTAAGACGCATGAGGGAATTCTTTCTGCTCTGTTCAGTGAGAAGACCTTAGCTAAGACAGTGACCACTTTTGTGAGACTAAAGCAAAAGAGTGCTTTAAGCACTTCAGCTGACTTTTTTTTTCCTCTGTTAAGCAGAAGAAAAACACTTTTCTGTGTCTGCCTCTCATGAGCAATGTACTTAGAATAACTTCATGTTACTTTGTGTTTTGTGCTTTGACCTTTCTGATTTTATCCCTACATGTTTGTACTGGTGTGCTTGACCTAGCATGCTGGCCTTGTTTCCTGTGGTTACATTCACTAAAGATCTAATGATTTAGCAATGTTGGTTTCTAGCTGTACTTTCAGTCTGTTCTTCAAAACAGGACAGTTTGCCTTTGTGTCCTTAGTATTTTTGTAAGAAAACACTCAGTCTTTTAAACTCTTTATCCAGCCTCCCAGGAGACCTCACTTACCCGTTCTCTCAATTAACCAGAGTCGGAAACACAATTCCTCCCTTCTAACCCAAGAATAGCTAATACTGTCTTGAAACACTCTTCCTTACCTCTCTGTCATTGCAATCTGTTCTAGCATCGCAGAACCTGTGTTTGCCTTCCAGTTTCCAGAGATGGAAGTCCTCCTAGGAAAACAAACCAAAAACATAACCTGAACATGAAAATAGACTCCTGACCCATCCTCCCGCATACTGTAGTCCTCATTCTTGACTCTGTGCTTGTACAGGAGGGGATGAGGTGAGGTTCTTCCTCCCAGAAGCCTTTCCAAATCCTTCCTGAACAACACTCCATACAGGATATGTTGTTCAGACTCATGAAAAACTGACTGAGGATTTAGACAGAGAAACCCCCAAGGAATCTTGAGCACACATCAGGCTCTGTGAGTACTTTCTTTCTTTAAACATCAGACTTAGAGGAGCTGAAATGTGTGTAAAAGATCTCTAGAATAATCACCCTTGTGTTCTGCAATGGGTAGCATCCTCCATCCATGGAATAGAAGCTCTCCAGGCAAATATTTGTTGAGCAGAGTCACAAAATATCAGCTCTGACATTCTGGGTCTACTTAAATTTGATTTCAATTGTACTTCTGGGTCCACTTCAATTTGATTTCAGTGGTACTGATGTCACAGAATATATTATCATACTGTCTTTTCACTGACTTTTCATTGACCTGTTGGTGGCTCACTGTGTTTGGACTTAGAGTATTTCTTATTTCAAAATCTTTGAAGTTTCATTGGCTGCAACTGATAGGTTATTTCCAAAAAAGGTACTGTTGCTGGAAAATTCTGGGCTTCACCATCATCCATCAGGGTGAAAATTTTCCTTTTCTTGACCTTAGGCCCAAGGCAGACTTTGGACAGCCTACTCTGACAACCCTCCAGATAACCTTTCCATAGTGTACAAGCTAGGACAAGTCAACAAGCTGACAGGATACATCCAGGGAGACTCCTTGCTGAAGAAGATTTAGGTAGAGATTTATGAGGGGAGTATGAGGTGTGATCCAACACTTCAATATGAGGTTGTAGGAGCCCTTGCTGCCAGTTCTCTCACATATTCAGCATCATGTGCAAAAGACACTGAATTTGCGAAACTATGTTCAGCAGTGGTAATACTGATGTCCTGCTAGAATGTAAACTTGGCTCATTATAGCTGACTGCCTAAGATTCCCCTTTACTCTTGTGAGAGACACCTTGGAGCGCTTTCTCCAATTCTCCTCTAAACTGGTATGTATAGTTGCTGTGAAATTTAGATTGTCTTTGTAACCATGCTTAAAAGAGTGGAGTCGGGGGCCAAAGGGACATGATTACTGTGTCGAATAACTGTCTTTCCATAAAGTTGACTTTTGGCCCCATTGCCTTCACACAACATCCATTTTGCTGCCCTACTTTCTAAGCAAAAGAACGGGTTCCTCTTCAAGGTTGGACTGTCATTAGCCCTTTGATGGCCTGCAAGGACAGTGTTCAATCCTCAGCCTTCCTTTCTCTTTTGATATGGGATTCTTAGGATTATGTTTTTCAGTTCTGCAGTGGGAAGAACCACTCTTTGCTAACATTTATTTTTAACAGAAAATTGTCCTGTAGTGGCAGAGGACATCCAAATTCCCATTAGTACTGGTGGGAACTCCTGGAGTCTCGTTAGTGACAAGATGATTAGACATCGGTGTTTAGAAAATGTACCTGGCATACCAAATGTGGGCAGCTGTGTTGTCCCTGAGAAAAGGAAACCACAGCTTGACAGTTTTACAAGGAAATTTGACATGGGAAAGCTCCCAAAATAAGAACTCTGCTCAAGCCATTGGGCTGATTTGTTGGACTTGTTTATGCCTATCCATCTTGAGCCAATTTTGGGTATAAGATTTAAAATATATCTCTCTGCTGTATTCCTAACTTTCCTGTTAGGGAATTTAGAAACGGAGGAGTTACATTTGAAGCCCACTGGATCAGACACCAAACCCTACACCACAGCCTCTGTCAAGATCACTCCCTTCCAAGCATGTCTGAGCAGTTCAGGTGTCAACTGTGTCCCCAAACTTAGAGGATCACAGAATCACTGCATATTCTCAGTTGGAAGGGACTCAAAAGGATCATCAAGCCCAGCTTCTGGCCCTGCACAGCACCATCCCCAAGAGTCACACCACGTGCCTGAGACAATTGTCCAAATGCTTGTTGAACTCGGTCAGGCTTGGTGCTGTGACCACTTCCCTGGGGAGCTGTACCAGTGCCCAACCACCCTCTGGGTGAGGAACTTCTCCTGATATCCAACCTAAACCTACCGTGACACAACTTTAGGACATTCCTTTGGGTCTTGTCAACGGTCACCAGAGAGAAGAGGTCTGTGCCTGCCCCTCCTCATCCCCTTCTGAGGAAGCTGTCGATAAGGTCGCCCATCAGTCTGCTGTTCTCCAAGCTAAACAGACTAAGCGACCCCAACTGCTCCTTATACAGCTTCTTTTCAATTTTCTTTTTTGTATTGTATGAAGTGAAAAAGGAGACTGAAGACAAAAAAATTTTCCTAAGGATGTTCTGCCTCAAGTCCCATTTCCCTTAGGGACTGAAAGTCGAAGTGCTTCCAACCATCCTAAGCACCAGGGGGCCACACAGTGTACAGTCAGTATCTCAAAAAAAGGGACCCAAGGCTTTTAGACATCAATTGCTTAAACAGATTTGTGACCACAACACCTTCAGCATTGTTTAGTATAAGTGGATAAATGAGCAGATCAAGAATTGTTGGTGTCCTATACTCACCATCTCTAATCTGGGCCACTTCTGTCTAAAAGTAGCTCTAGTTTAGACACAGTTGATGTGGTGTCCCCTACAGAGCACATTGAACTGCACTGGAGGTGACAAGGTCAGAAATCCCACTCATGAAAGTACAAAGGAAGGGTGGGTACTACCCTCTTACTAAGAGCTGGTGGCAAGACTATCCCATGCCTGTAAGTCAGTAGCTGCTGGCTTAATTCAAGGTGAACAACTTTTCATGAGTTTAAACGGGAAATGATCCCCCTGTTTGCCTCCAGTTGGGGTGAGAGTGGAAGCATAATTTCTGCCCCAATTTCCCCTGTAACACGAGCTGTTTCATGTTTTCTCTTCACCAGTATTACAATGGCAGTCAAATACACCTGGTGGAATTTTAGGCATGTATCATATGCTCCTTTGCTGTTTTCAGGCTGCCTCAAGGCATGAGCTAAGTAGGAGTTTGTTAGCAGTGTAAATCTGGAGTCACTGCACTGAAGCCAGTGGGAAACCGAAGTGAAGCCTTGGGTCATGGGCTGGAAGGAAGTGCACTGAACATCTGGGGCAGGGAGGAATGCATGACTCACCCTGCAGCATCCTCCCTCTGGCAGATGCTTGGTGCAAAGTAAACATATTCTGGCAAATTCAAGTGCAGTCTTTTCTCAGAAGAAAAGGGGCTTTTAAAGTCTATATGTGTGGGTGAAGGTATAAAATTACTGGATAGATTCCATGGCTCACAGATCAAAGAAAGTCACTTAGTATGACGCTACTGCAGATGCTGGAATTGCCTTTAAGGCTGAGATTTGCTAGCATGACTAATGGTTTTGAGTCTCCTATTTGGGACACCAGTGAGAGCTCTGATATTTTGGGTGCTTTTACCTCTGTCCTTGGACATAGTATGGACTTATTTATACCAGAGAAATAACCTATTTTGTCTAATTCTGGGGCGGAAGGAACAGCCCCTGGTGGCACTGACTATACCACTCTCCCAAGCTCACATCCATAAATGACTCTCTCAATCTCAGCCAACCTCCTGGGTTAGCAAGTCACTGGGTGAATCTTGCTGTTTGCTTTCTTTGCTAATGAGCTTCATTTCTCATTAAGGTGTTCTCTGTTCATGACCATTTTCATATGAAAACATTTTGCCTTTAGCAAACAATTGTTTGTGCATCTATCCTCCCAAGTGGGATTAGGTCTTAGTGTGACTGCTTTCTTTCCTCAGTCATCTGGTATTATTTCTGATCCCTGCTCTGGGTGAGTGCATGGTGAGTGTGAATAATAAGTGAGGAGAGAATACGGTCAGGCTAACTTGGCCTTTGTTTCAATTAGAGGCAGTTGGGGAGCAGGCTCTGGAGCCAAGGCTGGGTGTGTTGGCAAGAATAGGGAATTTTAATTGATATTTTAAACCTTCTTTCCTTTGGCCAATTTGAGTCAGACTCTCTGAGACGTTAATGTAATATTAGGCAACTGTGCTATTGTTGACCTGATTCAATTAAAAATAAATTTTCTCTCATTGAGATCACATGAAGTAGGCAAGTGTCCCACACGTCCTTCCTTCCCATGAAGAATGTGACTCAGTCATTATCTAGTTTTCTTAAACATCTCTGTGCTAGGAATCCACCTGGGAATTTAAGGCAGTTATAGCTGAAAAATATGTGATTGTGTACATTTGATTATCTTGTTTAACTATGTTTCAGCAGAACTATGGCCTGGAGGTTTGTAAACATAGACCCAAAAGTCACAGTGTTGTGGGTGTTAGGTAACATGTGCAATTTATCTGGAGAAGAATGTACTGCTGGAGCTGACTACTTGTCCAGAATTCTGTGACTGGATAAGGAGCTTCTGGAGAAGTTGTGCAGTGTGGTTTTTTTCATTTACTGGTTTGTAGTGAGAAGAAACAGGTGTATTACTGACTCATGTGGTTACATCTCTAATTGAGCATGGTGACTACTGAAGTTTGGCTGAATGCTTTTTAATACTTTTAGACATACCATGGAGATTGCTGTCATGCCACCTCCCTCACTACCCCACAGGGCAGGGAGGATTTTTGGGGCACCCACAGAAGTGTCTCACCTCCTCTCCCTCCTTTGTATGGGTCCAGGAGTGCACATGCAAAATGCCCACAGAAACCCTGCGTGCTGCCCCAGCTGAGGCCGTTTGTACCCGGTGCTCTGTGCTTCTTGTGTGACTGTGGTGCTGTGATCTCCAGCTGGGGAGAGGATAGGGTGCTGCTGTGGGCTGAAGGATGGGGTGCTGCTATGGCCCGGACACTGTAGGACCCCAGGAGTTGCAGCTGGCTCAATCTTTTTTATTTTTTCCCCCAGGTGGAAAGTGTGTGGGTTCAGTTCCCACCAGAGGGTATTTGGAGCTGGAAAATTTTGCTGGGAAAGATGAGCCCTTCAACAACAGGATGGAGAGGTGATGGAAGAGCACAGTCATTAGAGTGGGAACTAATTGGATCTCAGAAACAGACAGACAGAGATTTACATTCCAGAAACAATGACCTGACAGTGACTAATGGAGAAGATGATTGGTGGATGCGGGATCTGGGTTCAGAGGTGGGAGAACAGCAGGGTTATTCTTCAAGGAAATTAAGTCAGCTACCTACTCCTGCCCAGAGCAGACACCGACTCAATCACATCCACAGCACTGTCTCCTCCCCGTCTCGCTCTGGCATAGCCATGCACTCACATGTAAGCCTTGTAGTTGCTGCCAATTTTCTGGATTCGGATGTCATATTTGGAGTCAATGAATGGCTCGGTGGTGGCATAGGTTTTTGCCATGGCTACTATGCTGGCCATGTCCCGGAAGTCGTGCTGGTTCTCAACTTTGACCTTGATTATCAAAATCCAGTGAAAAAGAGACAAGAGCAAAAAGAACATGAATACTCTGTGAGCAGAAGTCATCTCTGGACCTGAATAGCACAATGTCAGTTAAATTCCACACAGACATAGCTGAGGACAGTGCAAGGCTTTTGTGATTTAAAGAGAAAAGTTTCCCAGAACAAACCAACCCAGAGCAAATCCATCCCATTCTCTTTCCTCATGCACCAGCCCTGGTAAACCTGGCACCAGAGAGGCAGCTAGACCTCTGCCCAAATGGCTCTTGCTAATGCTCTTTGCTTTTAGAATGCTGCAGAAAAATATTTAATCTCTTAAGAGGCATTACTTCATTCAGACTTTGGAACTGCTATTTCCCATGTTGAGATGGACGAAAACAGAGTATTTTGGGTGGTCAGGAAATACAAATCAATTCCAGGAAATCAACATGAGAACTGGTTGTCTGCCACCTCTAGGCTTCATTTCCCTGGCATTTCACATTATACCCCTCCAGACTTTCTTTGAGGAGTGGTGCAGGTCTCTCAATTGGACATGAGCTCTGAAGGAAAAGGATGTCTCTGGGGGAGTTTGTGACTCTTGGGGAGATTAGTGTGTTTGACTGTGAGGCAATGGGCATGTGGGTAGGACAGCTGGTTGGGTGTCAGACTTGAGTCGCACTTGGAAATGAAGGAGCAGTTGACCTACGAGCTACAGTTTTTCTGAGAAGATGGCTTTTCATAGATCTGTATCCAGTTATGGGAAATGCTCTGTATCTTATTAAAAAAAAAAAAAAAAAAGGGAAATGAAGAAGGACCAAAACAGTAGAAGTTCTAAGATATGATCAAACCTCTACAAAAGCTCATCGATTTGGGAAAGCAAAACTGAACAAGCAGGTAACAAGAACATAGTGGACAACTTCACCTCACTCATACCTTTAACCGTGGGCTTTAGTGTATTGGCAAACACTTGTTTGGTGCATCAGAGAAACCTGTACAAGTCTTGCTCCTTAGGGCTGGGTATATGCAGGAAGGGTGGATTAATTTGTGGAAAAAAGACCAAGACTGTATGAAAAGGATGAGCAAGTGAGTGACTTTATGTTATTACCCTCACTTTGTACTTTGGTAGTGCTTTGAGACCACAGCTGGGGACTGCAACCCTGCTTCAAAAAGTGTGCACTGATGGGTGACAATCCATCGGTCTCTTCTCCAGAAGAGTTTCCCAGTTGCATCACTGTGCGTTAAAGGAGGATGATGCTAGACTGTGTGGAGCCCGCCGAAGGAAACACACGCAATGGTATTTGGTGTTTCTTCGCAAAGAACAAACAAGTGGTTCTACGTATCTGCCTTCAGCCATGGGAGGGTGGGAGCCATCTTCACTAGGGAACAGAGCACAGGTTTGTTGCTAACCTGTTTTACTCTGTTTAGATGGTTTTGTGTAAGTGCCAGCTTACGTATAGGCCAAAGATTCGGCCACATCCTGTTGCTGGAAAGCTCTCAAAAACTGAACAGTTGTGGGGAAGGTGAAAAGTGCAACCAGTTTCACCCGTGACCATTTCTAGATGCCTGCATAGGAAAAAGAACTCTCTTTTCTTCTCCTATTGCTGACCACCAAATACCCCTAGTCCTTCTCCCTTTTGCTGTGGTGAGGGCTGTGCTCTCACTATGCAGGAACTGCTGAGGGAAGGAGCAGAGGGAGATGACAGTCATCTGTGGGATGGGAGGGTACCAACAAAAAAAAAAAAAAAGGAAATTACAAACACAAAGGGGATATATAAGGCAACCATTACACGGCATCCAGAAGGAGCAGCCTTGCTCTAGGCTGTGTTGTTTCCCTCTCTGTCTGAGTGGGGATGTACAGGGCAGGGTGAGGTGGTAGGAACGCCCTGGAGGCAGCAAGGAGAATGGGAGAGGGAACCCAGAGCCTGGGCTTGCAAAATACCAGAGGGAACAATGCAGGCTGTGTTGGAGCTGGGTATTTTTGTTGCACTGATAAGAGCTGCCCTGGGCTGAATGACATCAAGCAAGAGAGTCCCACCCAGATGAGATGATCGCAGGAGGGACTGCAAAGGCAGGCGACACTCACACGGTGTTACAACATATTCTCCCGGACCCTTTTGGGAGTGAGAAAATACAAAAGCCATTATATAATGACCTACTTGGAGCAAGGATGTTTGTGGGATTTGAAACTAAGTGCTGTGCTTGTGCAACAGATGTCTTTGGGCCCAAACAGAAATGTTTGCATCCTTAGCCCAGGAACACTTGTCCCAGAGCAGAGGAAAGGATGTAGCTTCCCCCTCCAGATTAGAATTAGACCATATTGATATCGCTAGAAAGGAGCTCATCTTGTTAAATGTGATTTTTCCTCAAAAATACAGCATGCTATGGAGAGGAAGAGTCAATTTCTTCCTCCTCTCTACCACCCCTTCCCCATGGGGAGAGAAGGAAGGCAATTGAAACTGTTCTCTCTAATGGGCCTGAGGACTTTTGGCTGGGTTAATAAAGAGGAGGGACTCACCAAGGACACAAAGTCAGAAATGAAAAATAAAGAAGATGACTCCCACAGTGCAACACCACTGCACAGTCCTCAGGAAACAGCTCTGGCATCTTTCCTGGCCTGTGCCAGAGTACTTCCCATGGACTTTTCAGAGAAAGCAACTCACAGAAGTCCCCTTTTAGGAGATCACAGCCTTATTTCCCACCAGGCATCAAAATAATCACCACACCAAAGCTGAAATCTGAGCCACCATTTGTTAATTGTTAGAGCCAGCCAAATTTGACAAAATAACAGCCGTGTTCTGGGTTAATGCTGGTTTATCCCAGGGTACGGTTATTACTTCATAAACAGGAAGCACTCAAGTTACAGTCAAATTAGATTTATTTTCCTGCCTTATCTATTGAGTCCACCATTTTATTAGCTTTCTACTTTTAAATTTTGTATAATTCATTTCCTCCTGCCTTGTAACCCTTTTAGAGGTCAATAAGATATCCATTCTCCCAACAGAAGAAAAAATCCCAGACATAACCAAAGCCAGGGTGGATGTAGTGTCACACCAGAGGGCATTATTTAAGAAGGGACTTTAAAAATCATTCCAGAGCAAAGTTACCAATTTACCTAACAAGAGACAAATCTGTCTTCTAAAATGGCAGGTTGGCCAATACACGAAACTGATAAAAGGAGTTGGAAAGAAACCAACAGGAAGCCATTTTTCCCCCTCTCTCTCTTTTATTTTGCAACCTTCTTAGGATAAATGCTATATCCCATTAACTGCATACAGGAGTGC
Organism: Pachycephala philippinensis; assembly: GCA_013397055.1. Lineage (NCBI taxonomy): Eukaryota > Metazoa > Chordata > Aves > Passeriformes > Pachycephala > Pachycephala philippinensis. The sequence continues at coordinate 352,812 of VWZT01011773.1, forward strand.
AAACAGTGAGTACAAACACAGCCCCTGCCCTGGCAGCCTGTTTGCTTAGCTGTGCTGGCTGTTTGAGCAGCAATAGACTCATTCTGAAGCCATAAGTTGCTGTTTGCTGTAGCATTTTAGTGACCTGTTAAGAAGGGTTTGGGCCAGTGTGTTGACAAATGCCTTTTCTGAGTAAGAAAGCTCCCTGGGATAATACCTCCTTCCCTTCTGCTCTCTTCTCTAACCCAGGCACCAGTGATGCCCTAACATACTCCCTGTTGAAAAGGCGAGTCTGGCTGGATCGCTGGGGACATGCTCACACAGATGTGACTATCCCTTTGCCCTGTGGTGGCATCTCAGAGGCTGATACTACATGACCTGCATCTGGTACCTGTTGCCATCCTCAGCCTGCCTAAGAAGCATTGACCTTTCTGCCCTTGGCTGGAGAGCAGTCCAAGGGGCAGGTCAGGAAGAAAAATTCTGCCCCATCCCTGCTGCAGACCTTGTTTTGAGGCCTTCTTGCAAGGTAGGATTTTGGATGGGTTCTGGCAGTGTTAAAACCCCAGTGTGACAATTTCCTGGGCAGTCTGAGCCACACCTGAGAGCCGTGTGAGCACGAGTTCCTTCAGTGCAGGATCTATCTGGGTAGAAACTTCTGCTTCCTCTGTCTCACAGTTCCCTAATCTGCTGCCTCTTGTCCATCCCAGATGTTCCTGGATGCTAGGGTCCCAAGGCCATGGCACTCCTCCCTCATCTTTAGCCTAAGCACTGCAAGATATTGCTTTGCAGTCCCCTTTTGCTTTCATTATGTGGCTGCATGTAAAAATAATTGGTTAGCCGAAGTGCCATAATTATCTTAGTCTGCCAGGGCTGCCCTAGCCTTGCCTTTCTTGAGTGTCATCCAGTCTGAACTCTGCCTTTGAGGTTAACTCTGCCCTACAGGCTAACCACACATCACTTTGGAGATAACTTGCTGAAGCACTTTCTGTGTCCAAAATGAGGTTAGAGCCAGGTTCAGCTGGAAGGTGAGCATCCAAGGCTGAGCCAGGGCTGGACTTGGCAACGTGGTGTCTAACTGAGTCTTGGTACACTTGTGGAAGTGCACGGTCTGAGTGTTTTCCTCCAGAGGAACTGGTGCAGCCACACCAAGCTTGTGATTTTTTGTCCATCTTGACCTGTTCTCAGCCTTTCTGTAGGGACCTTACCATCTTGGGATAGTAGATCTGTGCAGACCGTTTCCTGAATCTCTCCTTTCCTCTACCCTAAATTATACTCCCCTTCTCAAAAAACACCCGATCCAACTGACACACAATCAGTTTAGGCCTAACTTTGACCCACCCCAAAATAATAAAGTCACAATGGGGTCTGCATTTCCTTATTATCCTCACACTGTAAGTTCCCCAGATGCTGTCTTTAATGCATTGAATGTTCCTAATACAGAGCCCAGGTCCTGGCTGCTTTAATCCTAGGTGCCCTGGGTCAGTCACCATTTCCTGTGTCCAGCAAAAGCTTTCAGATTGATGTGCAAGAAGTGGGGATGTTTTTGCTATTTTCAAGACATTTGGAACATCCTCACTCATGAGTCAGTGGGAATGCAGTGATTGGGCTGCTCTGTCGTGAATGAATGTTACATGTCAAGTCATTATTTGTCTTCTCTAAAAGAAAATATTTGTTCCTTGACAAACTGAGGCAGCCCTTTCCCCTTCCTTTCCTCTTTAGCACACTGGATTTTCAAAGCTCTCACTTTTGGAACATTCTATTTCCAGTCCCGAGAGAGACGAGGTGACGAGCTGTCCTTCCTGATAAAAACCTTGCAGTATTTTTACATTACAGAGTGGCTCTGTTTAGTTTGCGCTATATTTATACCAGGGAAAAAAAAAGAAGCAGAGAAGTCTTTCCCATCCAGTAAGAGAGAAAATAACTCTGACCATATTATTATGAACAACAAGTTTTTCTTCTACAATGTAATAAATTCATCTGAGCCAGGATTTGTACTGGGAAGGTGTTTTCATAATTATGGGGCAGGAGGGGACAGGAGGTGACTCTTAAACTGACCTAATTAGAGAGGTCTAAAAATAAAGTAGGAGTAGCAAAAAAACCCCAAAACACATATATAAATATAAAATCGATATAAATACATGTAAGGTCACGTGAACAGAGACTGGTTTTCCTCTCTTTGTAGATATGGCAGTTGTTTCCTTGTCATGATCTGATCAGCAAGAGGTGAAGAGGCTCTTTGAGTGAATTTGCAGTACTGGGCTCTGTTCCTAGGGCACTTTAGGGTCATGTTAGCACACAAATGGCAAATACTAACACACTCAGAGCTTTATTCTTTTCCATGGGCTCTGGCACTATGAGATCCGGAGCCAGGAAGAAATGTTATTTCTTTCTCACTGCAGTGCTCTCCCTATTCAATAGAGACCCCCAATCACTCCTGGGGTAGGTAGGCTCAAACTGTACAATGCTTAAAAATGCCTTGACCTCTAAGGAACTGCTGGGTAAACAACAGCTGTGTTCTGCACAAGGAAAGACATCTCCTCTCAGTGTCCGTCCATGTTTGCCCTGGAAGAGTCCTTGAGTACTGTTGATCCTGTAAGTCTGGGAAACCTAAGTACAACATGAGAAAGGTCCTTCTCTGCTACTCCATTGTAAGCAGTTGTCTAAGCACTACTTCTGCAGATATTTTATTTGTATCGATACTGTGCAGGACCAGCAGCACAGAGAGCACTTGTTATGATCTTCCAGTGCCACTGAAATATGAAGTGACTCCAAATTTTGGAAGGAAGATAACGATGGCCATGGGAGGGGCTGAGGGGCATATGTTCTGTTTTTAGATTAGAAGTTTGTCTGTTCCTGGGTGAAGGCTATTACTGGTGTCTCTGTTCAAGTCAATAGAGGGGCTGTTGTTCCTGCATTTCTCAATGGAAATTTCAAAAGATGCCTTCTACTGCAAATTTGTTTTCTCCATCTCCATGTGCACCTCACACGCACACATCACTTGGCAAGAGCATTTCTTTCACGAATCGTATACTGCCAACCCTTTTGGTTCTGATCTTGAATAATAGCTGTTCCTCTCCCAAGCTAGACACTGTTGTGATGACCCACCCTTAAGGGGAAGGCAGTCAATAGAGCCTATTTTGTACAAGTCCTAATTTGGTTATTTTTCATTTTAGCTTTGAGGATTCTTTGTTCAGCCCTCTGATTAAGAAATGCGGTAAGTGAATTTTGTGAAAATTATGTCAAAACAAACAATATGTGAAAATGAAAGCCTATTATAATTATGCTCGTTGTAGCAATTATTGCAAAATAATAAGCACTCAGCACTTGCACTGCCAAGAACCTTATAAACATGAATTAGCAATAAGTATCAGGTAATCATTATAATTCCTCTGGTCTGTAACACAGAGAAACCGAAGAAAATTGTGAAATGGCACAAATTTCCCTGCAAGCAGATGGTGGAGCTCTTTGGGGAAGAGGCATTTTCTGCATCCAGAATTTTTCTGGCTCCTGGCCACTGCCTCAGACAAATAAAGAATAACAGTGCCTGGACTTCTCATCTTTGCTCATTCTTCCAAGTGTTGGTGCCTCCCATTACATGTGATTTTATCATCAATAACAAAAAAAAATGCAAGTACTTCCTTGACAATTTCTGTTGGTAATAACACTGTAACCTGAATGCTCATGTCCTTTGAAGCACCCATTACAGGTACTAATATATGGCTCGCTATCTTGGCATCATTTGTTGCAGTAAGTACTATTTTAATACTCGCATGTGTACTTTGGCTAATATGTTGGTTATTTTATCCTTTGTTTCTCCAGTCAACTGCTTTAATACAAAGCATGACTGGATGCAGGTGCTTTATTAACATTTACTTTGTTGCACTCATCAAACCAAAAGCAAACCTCTTTCTTTTCATATTATGTATATTTTGCAGCTAAAGACTTGCTATTTCCTGCTATTATCTCTACTTCTGAAGACCAGTGCAAGGAAATCATTTAGGTCTCTGTAATCTCACTGGTTATTGCTTTTGCATTATGATGGTTAAAAACACCATAATGTCTCCTGGCAACTTCCCTCTTCTGCATTACTTTACTGTAGGTTTGATTTTTTTTTTACCTGTAGATGTTACTTTTCTAGTATACCCATAATTCTGCTTCTCTGTATTTCTCCTGGTATTTTCTGTGGTTTGTCAGTCCCAGTTGGGCTTGAACCCTACCATCTCAGAAAAAGCATGAAACAAATTCTTATTACTTGTGTTTTAAACCAACTAATTTATTCTTTATTTTATTTTATATTTCTCTCTTCTCTTTTTGCTCTGTGCAATGAAATGCAGTGAGACTGAAGAAAGAAAATTTAATCAGTCTCAACTTTCCTTCAGGCTGCTTGTGGCTGGAGAATGGCCCAAACTAAAACTTTAAGGCCAACAACTCTTGCTTCCCGTACCTTCTCCATCTACTGAACAGAGCAGTGTTGAAACTCTGTGCCCAAATGCACACGCAGACTTTGGCAGTAGTCACTAATTTCATAACGGACTTAAGTAAACTTGGCCTCAGACCAATTCTTTCTTCTAATATGCTGGCTGTTAGCCTATCTTTATCTGGAACGACTTCCTACATACCCTCCTTGTACCACTGAGTACAATTGTGCCAGGAGTCTGAATAGAAACTCTCTTCCTCTGTAACTTGTGACAGAAAAAAATCAACATAATTAAAGAATAAAATGGGAGGGAAAGTAAGAGGTGGAAGAAGATCTGGTGTGGGGTGCAGAAGACAATAGCTAAATGTTCTGCTGAGAGTTTTGTCTGGAAATGCTGTTAAGATTGGGGTACTTTTCTCTGCTTCTGCCCTCATTTCTGTAGCTGTTAAGGTGCATGAGACAAATGAAGCCCTCCCTGCATTACAGGTGAAATGGCAGAGCAGTCAGAGACATGTGGGCTTGCAGGGTCTCAGGGGAGAGGTTTTCCTCCTGGTTTGTCCTGGTTGGTTTTTGCTAATGAAATCCTTCCTAGGAACAAGTTAGTAGCTCCCTACAAGCACCTCTAGGCTGTCTGCATGCACTCTAATTCAATAACACCTCTGCCTGCTTAACATAGGCAGCACCAATATATTAACCAACATTTCCTGCTTATTTACATGTTTGTTCCTTGATGCTGAAAGCCAACTCCACCACTGGCACAGAGATCTGTGCCCACTTCCTCCCCTGCAGCTACCAACCAGACAGGGGAACATTGCAACCAAAGCAAGAAAGATTATTAGATCTTCCATGTGCAATCCAGCAAGAGCAGAAAGGGCTTCTGTTTCCAGAGCACAAGCAAACAAACTGTACCGAGTTTAAATTTGGTGTAACTATATATATTTTTCAGGCAAAGTGTGAGGCCAGGAGAAGGTCTGTCTGCTCTAGGGAGGCACTGTGACAGGCGTATCGGTTACGAAGTTCATGTACCGCTCAACTGGATTCAGAGATGATACCTCAGAATTTTGTAGTTCTGAGCAAGTCAAGTTTTAGACAGCTAGGGGATGCCTTTTGAAAAGGTACATGCACGAAAGAGGAGACCCAAGTGCAGCAGGAATGTGCTGGTGATGCCTCACTGAAAGGGGAGCCCAGTCACCCCAAGAAACAGGGGCTGCTAATTCACTGGGGGAATAAAAATCCCAGAGAGCCTGGGAAAAACAAACAGGTCCTACTGGGTAGTGAACTGTTTTTCAGGATTCCTTGGCAGGCAACCAGCCACTCTGCTTTGTAAGGTCTTGTTCTTCCTTGCAAGGAGGAAAAAAATAACTGAAGGGCTCCCGTTTTTTGAATAAGGTCATCATAATGCACTCCAGAAGCCCAGTGCCACAGCTCCTCATTGTGAGCGCTACGGGGTGTAGCTGCACTTTACAGGTGCTTGAATAAACAACACTACCACTTTCAGCAGAGGAGAAAATGTATAAAAGACAAGCGTAATGACTTCAGCCCAGCCAGCTTTTCCCCCACCCTTCACCAGCCCCCCTTCCCGCATCCCAGACAATACCTCCAACCCAAGCCTGTCTCCAAGTGCGTGACAGCAGAAAAAGGCCTTTTCTCCCACAGGAACAGCCAGTGCGACCCAGATAGGTTGTGGGGAGGTTTAACCCCTCTGCTGGCTGGTCACATGCCATGTGTAATCACAGGAATGCTGTGCCACATATGTATCTGTTTCCAGAGATATATATTTTTTCTTTTACTTACCTTCCCCATTCCAGCATGAGCATGTCCCAGCTTGACCACTACAGGAAAATTCGGACTTGTGACCTGAAAGACAAAAGAAGGACTTTTTCATTAGTTATTTTTTCCAGCCACTGGATTTGGAATAATTTTCTTTTTTTTAGCAGCTTTTATCCCCTTCCTGGGTGCTGTAAACTGGAGAATAAAAAGGCCAAATAAAGTTTGTCTGGATGGAAGGGCAGTGAGCAAATAGCTCTTTACTGGGTCCCATATGATTGAAAATGGAGGCCTGGCAGAATTCCTCAGATCTGACCCACTTCTGCTGTGCAATAGCAGTTTTCCTACCCTGTACATATGGATGTGTGTATGCTCATATGCATGTACAACACAGCTGCACTTGCAAGCTTGAGTAAGTGAACACTTTCAGATGCCGAAAACATCTGAATGGTGAGAAAGACAAAAGTTGTTTTTTCTTTTCCACACGGACTGCTTTGGTCTTAATAGTGAGTGTACCCCTCCCATCAGCGGGGAGGGTGGGGGGACAAGGAGAGAAGGAAGTGGGGCCAACCCTTAGGTGCAACTCACGAAGTCCATCTATTCATAAAGCCTGTTCTTCTCTATCTTCAGGGGTGGGTATAGTGAACAAAAGAAAACAAAGAAGGGTTGGAATCAGCAGTAAAAATAGAAAAAAGAAAAAGTCCTATATTCTCCCTGGCTGGTGTGATGTTTCCATTGGGCAGGGTCCTGCCACCCAAGGTATACAAGGTCATCTTAGAGCACATGTGGGATTTTACTCTAAGAACTGCAAGTATCCTCTCTGCTTTTTCTTCTCCAGTTTCATGCTCATGCAAGAATTCACTTGGAGTGATGGGCTCAGAGCAGGGTGGCTGTACTGGTAGGAAGTGCACATGTCAGGAGTAACTAGGATATATGCACCACATCTCCCCTATGTACTGGTTGGTCCATTTCTACACCTCTGCTTGGCATCCCTGTGACCTTCGTCTTGTCTTGTGCTCATGATTCTTGTGATCTAAATGCTGTTTGTTCAGTATATAACTGGTTATTTTTTATTGCATATTTCATTTCCTTTAAGGACACTTTTTTCTTTATTTAAGTGCCCAAAGCGATGAGCTCTATTCATTAAGCAGTTAACCTGGAGATCTGGCAAAGGGAGGCAGTTGAATTTTGATGGATAAATGGGTCTCCTATTTATTTAAGTTTGAGAATAGATAAACAACTTGTTCTTGTGCTAATTGCCAATTGTCTGTATGGACAGGCAGGCATTACGCCCTAAAGATAGAATGGTGCTGCAGTCTCCATCTGTGGCAGCTCACTATAAATAACAAAATTAGTAATGAACAGTGATATGTTTTGCTATTCAGCTGCTTATATAAAGAAGTGTCACAGGAGAGTGGAACAGTGAGTGCATCACGTCCTCAAGCAGCCTGTGTCACTTTCTTCAGGCAGAAAGCTGAAAGATCTTCTTTGGACCACAGAAGGGCACAATAAATCACAGTCCTGGCACAGGCAGGGACCAGCACCACTGCTTCAGAAGAAGAAGCAGCAAGAGACCGATAGGTGGCTATCCTGAAGTCAAATGGTTAATTATATGTCCAGTAACATGAGTTTGTGCTCTATTTCGCTTTTGCCTCTTTAATTCATTGTAAGAGCCTGAAATTTAATTTATGCTGGCATAAATGAATCAATTGGAAGACTGCAGCTGAGGCTTACTGAAAACAGGGCTATGGATGGACCATGCCAGACCTTTAACGCTGGAAGATGAAAGGTAACCTAGTAGTCGGGGCACCCACCTGCTCAGGCTCTGGGAGATGTGGCTCACTTCCCAGCTCTCTCATCCCTGCCCCATGCCCCCTGTTTGAGCCAAAGTGCTTTCAAGCCCTGGCCTCTGTTCCCTGCTTGGGAGCAGAGGCAGCAGCTGTTCCTACGGCGCAGGAAAAGCAAACTGCTGTGAGCCCGCCTGATACCCTGGCAAGGAGGCCACAGAAGTGTGCGGGATAGATAATGCTCTATCACCAGCTCAAAGCAGACAGAGGCAGGAAGCAATGTCTCTGCTGCCCTGTTTTTTGTCCCCTACCTATGGTGTTGCTAAGGGAGCCTGCTTGGGCATGGGGCCCAGGAGTGGGAAGCATCTGTTTTCCTGTATACATGCAAAGAAAGTTTGGGCTCCAGTAAACAACCCAAGTTTACTGTTAGTCTGGGAAATACCACCGGCAGTGACAACGTGCTGCGGAAACGTCTCCCTTTCTCTTTGCTTCTTGGAAACATGAGCTCAGCTTTCTTACTAAGGCTTGGTCTCATCCCACGTAGGGGTGACTAGCTGGTGTCAGAGCATGTTGGGGTCACATGTGGCTTGTCCTAGGCACAGCGCTTGGGGCTTGGGGTGAGACAGATCCAGACTGTGAACATGTGGTAGCCTCGCTGGGAAAGCTGTGGCTCCAGAGAAATGCTCGTGCATAGTTAGTCAGGAATCTGCCTCTGCCACTGAAAACCCACAAAATTCCCATGTACATGAACCTACCTTATGGAGGAACCAACAAGAGAGTATGGCACATACACAGAGCTGCATTATATAATGAGTTTATCTAGTGGCAGTGGAGTGCTCTTAGCCTGTGCTGAAGTTAAGTGTAATCAAAAGCTCTCCATAGTCCACAGGACTAAAGCAACCAGAGTCCACAATCACCCGCTGGAAAGCCCTTGCTGAAGTGGTGGAAGTGGTTGAACGCCACTGCAGTCAATGGGGACACCTCCAGCTTCCACCAGAGTCTGGCTGGGACTAGAGTCCCATTTTTGTTGCTAATAAGGTGGCCAGCCAGCATACTTGGCAAGCACCCAGATGGATAGGGAAGCCGAAAGAAGGGAGAATCTATTATACACACAACTCTGATGCAATTCACACACAAACGCGGTGAGAAGTTCTGAGGGTGGCCAAAGCCACCACAGGGGCAGACCCCTGAGATGAGTATTTACGCATACTGAATCATAAATTTCCAGGAAAAGAAGATTATTATAATCACAGAATAGCACCACATTTTAATAAGAAAAGCATGTTTTTACTGAAATCATGCAAAGACATATGTCTGTGTCTTTCTATGTGTTGCAAGGGCTCTTTTTTTCTTGGAAAAATAGTGAAAAACACTTTGATCATTCTAAAATGTGCATGAACTGTTGACAGGACTATTAAAGATGAGGTCTGTAGGTTTTGGGATGGGAATGTAGTGCTACAGCTAGCTCAGTGATCATATGCAGGATGTTAGTTCATATGCATAGCTCAACCCTTTGAATTAAAATCTTACAAGTGTATTCCCAGAGGTTATGACAAAGCCTTAAGATGCCAAAGTTTACATAAATGTCTAGAGCTTGGTGTAGGTAGAGGCCTGTTAAGAGTCAAACAGAATCTTGAATCCTGAACTAGGAACTCAGCCAAGTCTTCCTTGGTAGTAGTGAAGGGAGAGTCAGGAAATTATTTCCAACTTACGACACCGACGGCCCAAAGTGTACCATTTTAGCCCCTGATTTTCAGGGCTCTGCTCTGTGTGTAGTGTCACTGCAAAGATGACTTCGCAGTTTATCAGTTTTGGCACTAGTGTGTAAAATGAGTGCTGGTATGCACACATTAGCCTTTATTTGAAAACACCTGGCTGTAAACTGTGACACTTTCCCCTTTACCCTCTGCCCCTCCTTTCCAACAAATAATGAGGTCTTCAGTACTTCTTGTAAATTTATGAATATTTTTTCTGTTCTTTACTGGTGGTGCAGTAGAACAGAGTTGGATCTAAATTGATCTGAAGGGAGAAATCTTAGAAAGGTAGTGTTCAAAGCCAGGTTGGACAAGGCCTTGAGCAACCTGATCTAGTGGGAGGTGTCCCTGAACATGGTGGTGGGGGTGTAACTAAGTGATTTTTAAGGTCCCTTCCAACCCCTTAAAATTTTATGGTTTTATGAAACCTGATCTAAACCATTAATACAATGCTTTTGACTCTTTCGTTTCACTGAAACCCTCAATTGTCAAGCAGCATGAGAGATGCTGATTTTAAGTTTCTGATTTTTTGTACTCTCCTGTAGTCCATGAACAAAGCAGAATGTCTTTATTTCCTTCCGTTATGTGTGGTTTTGTGCATTAGTTCACATTATCTAGCTCATTTTATATAATGAACTTTCAGTTTCTAGTATTATTCTTTCTTCTGCAAAACCTTTCCAATCAATGCTAAAATGAATAGCACAGGCTGCAATTACATCATGGATAATATTAGGAAGGATTTGAGGTGGTGGGAGGTGGAGTCATTAAAACTTTGGTCTCCTGGCATCGGTATTGTATTGCCATAGCATCCAGTGTTTTCAACCAGGCCAAAAGGCCCCATAGCACAAGGTATTGTAATTTTGGCTTCATCCTTCCCCCAGAAGTAATATTCTGAATTTTTCTTTTATACCCTAAACCTGATTTTTATGTTTATTTAGCTGCTTTTACTTGTATGATGACAAAGTCTGTTTTGGGTGGGTACCTAATGGATGATGGGAATGTTGTTCGTGCACTTGAGAGCTAAATGTTGGAAGTAACGTGTGTGGCACTTCCCTGGTGTCAATTAAGTTGAAGGAGCAGTGAACATATAATTTCCTGTAAAAGCAAGCCAGCTGATTCAAACCTACAGGAAAACATTGATGTCATGATACGGTGTCACTGTGTTTATGGAACTATCTTACTAAAAGCTTGAGCTGAAGATCAGCATTGGTTGCCTGCCAGCCTTGCCAGGCATGGCAAGATCAGGGCTGCATGTGATATGGATTCCTGTAAAACACACACGCTTGTACTGATTACTGTATTGTAATTAGAGCACAATGAAGAAAAAATCATTATCTTGGGAAAGAGGGCCTCAAGACAGCTTTCAAGACAGCTGAAGTAAATCCTGAGGAGGAGCAGGGACCTGCAAAGGTCTCAGGAGGAAGGAGGAGATAGGGGTTATGATGAGGAGAGCAATGAGATACTTGTAAAAGGAGGAGTTCAATGACAGCTGGATCATGACAGCATTGTACAGGTGGGACCTGAAGCAGTGAGGCAGTTGATGGGTGAGATGGCAGCAGAGTGGTAAAAAAATATCCTTTGATTCTCCCATTGCTTTTAAAAAACACAAAAAGAATAAAATAAAGAAACCCAACAGCAGCATGACTTAATCCCCACATCCTTGAGTAAACAAACCACAAACCAGTGTTTCAGGACTCCTATCACTTGCTGTGGTTAGAACGGGTCATGGAAGTGAATAAAAAGGGGTAGGCACAAACCGGAACATTCTGTCATTGATTCCACCTCTAATGTTACATAACTTCTTTATTTGAGACAGGATGTATTTGGGTTCCCCTAGCGGAGAATAAGAGTGTGAGCATTTGATACTAGTCTCATTCCTTTGGAGCTTCAAGTGTGAGAATTGTAAGAACATATCCAGACAAGCAGATGCTCAGCAAAAAATCCCAAAATGCAGTATGAGTATGCACGTGTGCGTGCTTGTATTCGCACACATATCTAGCAGTCCTGGGCAATAAATCCCCATTACCCCATATCAAATCACAGGCAGGTTTTTTAAAGGTTCTATGGCTACATAGAACATTTTTATAATTCCTTGATACATGGTGTTCACTTAGCTATTTTGCAGTGGTGCCTTTAAGGAAGATCCTTGTCTTTCCTTGTTTGCTAGGAGAGTGAATACATTCTCCCAACTCCTTATGCTGAGAAACTGTCCAAATATTTTTTGTGGGATGCAGTGAAAGAGAAGAAGAAACTCTTGAGTTTTCTTTTCCCCCGACCTGAATTGTGTGCCTTTTGCTATATTTTTCTCTAATTAGAAAATTCCATCCCCCATGTAAACACATTGCAAAGGAAGAGATGGTGAACACCAGTTGTTAACAGGGTAGGGAACTCCCTAGGAATTTTCTTTTGATGGGTTACCTTTGGAAAAAAAAGTAGCATCTAAGCTACTAATGCTAAAAGATATAAGAAGGAGACAGATGGGATATAAAATGATTTATGAATTTACGCTGGAGTCTTCAAAGCCATCACTCTTCCAAGAATCCCTGAGGTTCACAAGATCCTGGCCAACAAACCTCTCTTCCCTTGGCAGGCTTGACTGTCCCTCTTCTTGGGAAAACTCTGGATTCTCACTGATTTCAAAATGGGCAGCATGGGGTTTCTTTGGAGAGAAAAAACCGTCCCTAAACTTCACAGAGGAAAACAACATTTTGCAGCAAGTCTCACTGAAGCCAATAATTCTCCTGTTACTGCTGGTCTCTACTCTCACCACACAGTCTGCTGCAGGTACTTTTCTGTCACCAAAGGACAAGGTGCATACGGATCTCACCCCAGCTTTTATACACAGTGAAGCCATGTGCCCCAACTGCAAAGCTGGGAGGCCCCCACATGACTCCAAGGGTTAGCTGTGATTTCACAACCTTCTGTAGCACATCTGAGAGTGGTGCAGTTATGTCAGTGTAAAATGAGAAGTGCGTCCTGGGCTTATTAGTACATTCATTGAGAAATATCTGCCTGCCACAGAAATGGCTCCCAAGTTTTCTTGTAAACCTCATGCCATTGTAGCTGTCAACGACCCCGTGCAGACTGGGCTGGCATTGCCATGTCAGATGCTGGCACGAGCAATGAGCCATGGATGCTGCCTGGTACAGGCAATGGGGTACTGGAACATCTGAAATACTCTCTGGGCTCCTGAAAGCTCTTGGGCAATGAATCACCGCCTCCTTCCTTCTTGCCATTCTTCAGCACTGAAAGCTATAGAAATAGCAGCACAGAGGACCACGCAGTCACAGTTCGACTTCTTTGAAAGATCCATTTTTTATACTTTTTTAAAAGCACAGTTAATAATCTTGATTAATGTCTCAGGAGGGACTTTGGACATAAAGAAGAATGAGGATTACGGAAAGTATCACGCTGCATCTGGCATCTCATGCCACATCTATACTAGTAAATAGAATGACAACATAGCAAGGACACTGGCCCCTGATTTGCCTATACTGTTAAATTGTTAAACCAATGTCTGGTATAGTCTGTCTCAAGACGAATAACCTTCTCCCAAACAACTCCCAAGCACAACATGGAACCAGCACAAGTCTGCAGACACTGCAGACACTGCTCTCCCACAGAACACTGGAGGCTAGGAGAGCTTGATAACGTGACTGGTTGGGCCATGACAGAGCTGCCAGAGAATGAGCCTGGCACTGTGTGGTTTGGCACTGTGTGGTTTGCCACTGTTAATGTAGCCTCTGTCTGTCTCACTGGGTTGGGCAGGAGAGTAGTTCTTACCTTGCATTATGCCCTATCTCTGTATGCTCCCATGTTAGTGTTTCATTTTGGTTGAACAGACAAATGGTCAACCTCATGCAGCCAGATGTCATACCATTCCCACCTGACAATTTCCACTGACTACCTTTTTTAGACTGAATTCACAGTGGGTCCTTTTTTGGCTTGCAGCCAGAGATATTTACACCACATTTCTTTTGTCTGCTGACCTGGAAAGCCAGGTATTGCCTCACATGAGAAATGCTTGAGCTATGGGCTCAGTTTGTTCTATTTTACAGCTAGATCGTATTTTCAGCATTTTGAGCCCTTAGGCTCATGCAGGAATTCAAATGCTTTGCTAATGTGGCCCGGAGTGAAATACGTGTCCCTTGCTTTTTTTGTTCTGGGACATAAATGTGGGGAGTAAACCCTATTCCATGAATTTACCTCCTCCACAGGCTGCACATAGAACTAAACACTGGCAACAGCTCTTCTTAACCCTGAATTTGCTGTGGTATCTTTTGTAGGCACCTAGAGCAGGTGGGGGCCAGGTATGAGCTCTGTTCTTCCTATATCCTCATTCTTGTGCTTCACAGTTTCAAGCTTCTTCCTCCAGATAAAAATCTTCTGTGTTTATCCAGACTAATTTTTGGCTCATGTCAGAGACATTGAGGACATGAAAGGCAGCCATTGTATCCCATGTTTGAATTAGCTCTGTGTCTTTTGAGATTTCTTGGGAACTTTCAAATTACATGTTTTAGTAGGAGCCAAAAACTGTAGGAAAGGCTGTATTTCACAATCTCTCCAAATTCAGCAGTTGCTTGGGAAAGAGAATGAGGTCCCAGGGGGCAAATTTTATATTTTGAAAGGTGACGTATCATGTTTCAATGATTCAGTGAATGAGCACTAATTAACTTCTTTCCCCTTTCCCCAATCCAAATGGGACATGGAATGCTTTCAAACTGCAAAAGGGAAGTTTTCTGATGTGCATTTAATTTCCCCATGTTTCGTTTTTGAGGATTTTGGAGATTTCAGTTTTGGGTTAGGTAAATATCCAAAACCTTGAAACCCCTCAAGACCTGAGAAATACATTTTCCTGCCTAGGTTTCAAGGGCATGAGCCCACAATGGCACCACTCGGGTATTTGTCTCCCTCTTGTGTCTCATTCCATGAGATAAGATACAATCCTGTTCCACCTGTTTGCTAAAGCCACTAGAGCTCCCAGCGGAGTGGAAGAAACTGTAGGTGACCTGTGCTCCTAATTGTCTGTGAACTCAGTGCTGAGAGACAACCTAGTTTGATATTAGGAGGAAAAAGCAGAAGGAAAATCAAGCAGGCTCCACACAGGACACAGGCAGGGTTATTTTCAGCAGGGACTGGCTTCTGTTTACATCTTTCCCAGCTGTAACAAGGAAGGGGTTCCTGAAGTGAAAGCATTCAGACGAAGACAGAAGAAACCACTGTGCAGATCAGCCTTTTTCATCTCGCAGCCACCACCTCGGCCAGCGGCATTTTTCCCCTGCTGAGCACACATTGATGTACCGCAGGCTGCAACAGCCAGGAATGGCAAGAAGCAGGAAGCAGAGAAATTCCTTTTGGAGTAACACATAGACCCTCTTCTTTACCTTGGGCAAGAGTGGAGTGGCAAAGGATGCTGCGGTCTCTGTGAGCCCACTCCTTGTGTTTGTCTAGAGAGAAAGGGTTCACCCTTTACTGGAAAATGAGGTAGAGACCTGAGCTGATTTCATCTGTGAGGCAATATCTCCATTTCTCAGGGATAAATGAGACAAATGTGAGCGAGTTGGTCCACGCCCAGTACAGGAAGGCACTTGTTTTTTTCCCAGGCACAGTGCTGAGGCTGTTGTGGGATCCAGGTAGGATTTTGGAATGTGGGCAGAAGACCACACGGATGTGCCCAAAAGAAGGGCATTAGGTTCAGCAGGGGAGCTCATGCCAGGCACTCTGGCTGGAGGTAGAACGAGGCACAATCGAAGCCTGAAAATAGCCCGGAAAGACGGGTTTCTTTAAAAACCTGTTTCTTTAATACAATTCTACCTCTTTTCTTCCCCTCAAACTTCATGCCATTGAATTATTTTTCAAAACTAGTTGCTGAAGTCTTCTATTGTGGTCATGCCTTTAATTCTCATGGAGGTAGTGCCAGCACCTCAGTAATGCAGCAGCTGAACTTCTCTGCAGAGTTTCTGTGCTGCACAAACTGTTGCTATCAAAATATACAGACCAAATTTCAGGGGAGCAGGAGTGCCTTTTAAACAACAACAACAAATCTTTGCACAGACAAAGAAAAATGTTTGCTTTCTCAAAGAAGCTAAATAATACCTTAACTGTTTAGGCTTACATAAAAGCTGTAAAGTTAAGTTAATGCATAAAAAATTAGTTTCAAATGGGAAAAACCAAATGGACTTTTCATTTTTTCTTGGTTTTGTTCCTTAAATTCTGAAATCAAAGAGAGTTTTTTATACACTTATCCTTGGAGACTTCTCAACTGATTGGTTTTCCCCCATTAGTTGTGGGTGGGACAATAAAGAAAATATTCAAAATTTCCCATGCAGGGGAGGCTTGGCTAATTCCATGCTCAGAGAATAGCAGGTGTCCCTGCTATCTATCTGTGCACTTTTGGACTTCAGTAGCAAGAATCTCTGATACTGGGCCTTGAGGACAGAGTACTATTTCATATGCATTTTGTAGACAGCCCTAATTAGTTAAATTAGTTTGTCTGCATCATAAATGTAAAGCAGGGCACACTGGATTTGTCTTTAATTGTGTCATTGCTCTGGTGATGGGTTGCAGACTTCTTTTTTTTTTTTTAACTTTCTCATTAGTACTTAGCTTTAGGCATTTGTGAGAAACCACAGCCTCCTAAAGCTCCCACTCCTGTCCTCTTAATTTTGACTCACAAGGTTTTAATGGATGAACAGAAGGCAAAGAAAGCCTTTGGTTCTCATACCATTCAGCAAACCTCCGGCTGGCACTGGCATTGTTTGGGAACCCTTGTGGGGATGAAAGCAAACTCTGTACAGATGTGGCCTCTTCTAAGTCTGCCCTTTGAGGGCTGTTCATTCTCAGAACAAAAAGCACGTGAGGAGGGTGACTGGCAGGCGATTTCCATGGAGCGCTCTAAGTGAAGTTGTTTTAAACTGATCCTGCACCACACAGGGCTAATGATAGTCCTTGGTGGAAGGGGTTCCCAAAAGCACAAATGCTGCTCTGATTCTTTGTACAGAGTGAATTTTTCCATAACCTCAGTGGAACACTGTGTGGAGATCCTCTGGGCTGATCGGCTCATGAAGCACATCATGATGCACGCTCACCAGTTTGGAGCTGGAAAACGTAGGGCTAGACAAATGTGGCAAAAAAGCCACATGTAGATGGCCTGTGCAGGGACAGTTTGGGTGTTTCTGTTCCCAGACCTTTCTGGGGAGGGAGCATGGGGTTGGCCTACACGGATCTGGCTGCTGCTGTGGATTTGTGGACCTGGGTCTCCACCTGTGAGAAGTTAATGGAGTGAAGCCATCTGGCTGGGTATCTCTGTGCCTGCTGTGAAGACACGCTCACAGGCTGCTAACAACAAATCCTGTCCTTTCTTCCTAAACCCTCACCCAGGGAGTTTATGAGGCATGATATGTGAACCCTGCCCCACGGAAGGATTAACCAGCTCTCCGAAACTGGGAGTGGTAAATGGGATCCCTCCTGAAACAAATCCCACTATGAGTACAACCACTGATTAAATTGAGGCTTTGGATGGTAAAACTGTAACCGGGGCAGGAAATGTGATTACATCCATCAATCCAGCCGTCTGACTTCATGCAGCTAATGCTGTCCTGAGCTCATCACTGCGGCAGCACAGCATCGCACACGTAAGGGCTGGAGTTAGAGCACTCAGGGCAACGGGAGTTAGCTCATTCATTTGATGAGGCCATGCTTGCTTTTGCAATATCTGGTAAAGAATGTTTATCTCAAATTCTTGTCCTACCCTGAGGTATTTTCACTGTTTTATTGCTCAATGATGTAACTTTTAAGCAATCCCTATGATGGCCTTTCATGCCCAAAGATGAGGCCGACTGAGAGTAGGGGGACAGCTGAGAGGCTGCAGCCATTCACCCAGCTAATGATGCAAGGTCCCAGGGGAACATGGACCAAAGCAGCCTCGAAGTGTCCCCACAGCAGGGAGAAGCAAGCTCTTTCAGGAATTCAGAGCAGTGCTGGGAAAGCTCAGAGAGAGGGGGAAGCCACTGACCCCTTCCTCCCTCTTGTCTCTTCCCACACGTCTGTGAGGTCTCAGATGAGGTCATTAAGGAAAGGCTGGGACTCTTCCTTCTAGGGTGGCACATCTCTGTGCCACACCAGCACTGGCCTGGGACCACGGACCTCATTTGCCCCAAAGTTTCCAGGTTGCCCTGTAATGCCAGGAGACACAAATCACTTCTATATGTGATTTCATTCTTTAATGCCATAAGCTAATTGCTTCCTTGTACCACAATATGTTCCAGCTGTCGGTCTTTATCTGTTTCTGGGTTTCTTCTGTCACTCTGGAGCATGGGCAAGTTAGAAATGGTTCCCATATTTCCCCTTTTACTTCAAAAGAAACAAGAAAGCAAAACACTCTCAGGCAAAATCTGCCTGCTCCTAACTGTGCTTCTCCATGTGAGAGGATCCAAGATCAAATTCTCTAAAACATTACCTATCAAAAGGGTTACTTTGCATTTGTTGATGAGGAGCAGAGCTTCTTTGGTGATGCTGCACACATAGAAGCCCAGACAGAACTGGGACAAGCTAAGCTGTGCAGGGTGTGACAAAGACAGCGTTAATCTTTAATGTGGTGAGACTACTTGTCCAAGCTTACAAAGTCTGGCTTGGGACTGAGGGAGAATGAGGACCATTCATTTGTAAAATTTGGTGTAAAATTTCTGTGTCCCCACCAAAAGATAACATTAATTATATTGAATTCACTTTTTTAGATCCACTGGGCTGGTTGAGAGGTGATTGGGTGGTACACAGGACTGCACAGCAAGCCAGAGATCAGATTTTCAGAGCTACAAGCAATCCATGTGAGAAGGGGATTAAACAGGTCCTTCTTCACCAAGCACAGCCTTAAAACATTTCCCAACACCCAAGATTATTTTTAATGTGCTTTCAAGATATAAAGTAGTATATCAGTTTTAATATTTTTCAACTGCAAATATGTTACGAAGGGAAGAGAAGATGTATAAGGAGTTGCCCGGAGAGGTGGGTGAACTTGGCAGTGAAATTCAAAGCTGACCTTTTGAAGGTATTAATCACTGGCTAAGCTAACATCTGGCTTGTAACTTCAACAGGAGACAGGATGCTGAGTTTACGGAAAGAGTGAGTGAGAATTTTTCAGTGAATCAGGAGGAAGACAGAAATGGCTGTATGGAATAGGTGTGAATAGTTGGGGAGCTGCCTAAATGGGGTGAAGCAGAAGCTATTTGCTTTAACTCAGTGTAAGTGTTACAGGAGGCAGATGCCCATGGACACCCTGATCCTTGGTTCCTACCACTCTCCTTTGCTTACAGCTTACTGATGGGAATCAGCAACATGAAGAATTAAATACCCAGGTGCAAACTGAACCAACTCTGAACCTCAGTGACCTCTATTTCAGCCTCAGTAGTTTGATCTGTCCTGGGAGTGTCAGCTGGCAGCCAGAACTTTTCCCCCAAGCAATAGCCAGCTAGAGAGGTCTATTGCCATGGTCATGTTGTTCATGAGCATGGTGAGTTCCATCATGCAGCCTAAAATGCAGTCGGGCAATTATATCCAGGAATGAGGAGGGTAGATTTAAACTGTTGTCTTGGGGTGACTTTGGTGTGTATCCCATATCGTCTTGGTATGAATCCTGTGCCTGTCTGTATCTTTAAAATTGGGTGCGAAGAAAAAAAACCTGCCAGATGAACTTTTTCAAAGCAGTTCTGTGTTCCAAGGACACTGCTATCCTTCTGTGTGCTTCTGTGGGGAGCGGAGCGGAGGAAGCAGCCTCCTTGCTTTTTCGGCTCTGTTTCTTCAGAAAGAGACAGAGAGTTAAACTTTGTTTTCCTGGAACTTTGATTTCTTCTTCTGCTCTTCTGGACGTGCTCAGAACATCAGAACCTCACCAGGAGACCGTACCCCGGTCCGGAGGGGGGCCCCCATGCCGACCCAGCTCCGAGCAGAGGAGAGAGACCACACCCACAGAAAGACTCCAAAATCTTCCAAGTTTTCTCTCCACAGGGAGAGATTTTTAGTATTTAGCATTATTATTCTTTTCTGTGTGTTTGTTAAATAAATAGTTTTTTGTCTTTCACTTTCCTCCGAAGAAGATTTATTTCTTTCCCGAACCTGGTGGGGGACGGGTGGCTGTAACTCGCTTTATATCAGAGGATATTTTCCTCCAAATTTAGCCTAAACTACCACAACTGTGCAGGAAATTTTTGTAAGGAGTGGGGTTTATAGTGACTTTAGATGACATTAAGAACTAGCAGTGCTACTGCTATTGCTCACCAGTTCCTCTCTGTGAACACGACCACAAAAGCCAGCAGAGAATGGATACTTTGGCCCTTTGGGTCATGCTTGGGACAGGGGCTTTGCTTGCCAGGTTGGCTATGGGAAGTGTGTCATTCAGTGGAAGTCCATTTGGAGTGTGGGGCCAAAGCCCAGCACGTGTTCTGGCAGCAGAGCAAGGTTGGGACTCTTCTTTTCCTGTGAGATAGGAGCCCAAGCCCAGCTGGCCAGGCAGTCAAAGCACTCTGAGCTCACATCGTGAACCTCATGTTAGATGTATCTCAGTTACATTTGCAAAGAATGGTACAATATATGTCAAGTGAAGAAAGGAGATTTAGTTGGTAGAAGTGTGCCAACACTGGGACTTTTTGCAGGTAGAAAGATCATAGGGCTGACCTGGCCTTTACACTGCTCGGGGAGACACAGGCAGCAAGAAAGGAGGAAGCCCCACAGATACCATGGCCTTTTTTGGGAAGTTTGTAGTGACTGCAGATGACATTGAAATGCAGTCTGTCAGAGTGCTGTCAGGTGATAAAAGAAAAGCATAATCCCATCACGCATTAGCTACTGCTCACCCTGTTTACTGCAAATAAAGCCCGAGTTCCCAGATTTGGAGAAATAAGGGCTTAGGTCTAGGGTTCAATGGACTTGATCAGCTTGAGAAAATGATTCAGCTAAAGCCAGAACTGACTGAAAATAAAGGGCAGCCTCTCTGGTAACTGCTGCTTCAGTGCTGCCAGCTTAGGGCTGAGGTCTTCAATGCACTAAGCATTGGACAAAACCGTAATGCAAACATCCAGGCAAAACACAGCTGGTGAATGAACAGGAATGCAGATGAGTGCAGGTGTAGTGGGAAGATGGTCAGCACAAATGCGTATACATCAAGTTGTGACAGAAAATCATCCCTGTTTCTAAACAGTTACCTGGCTAGTCAGGCATAGATCCTGGGGAAGTCAAGGAATAGATCATTGCAGTGTAAGCTTTTCTGAGACTGATTATTTGACAGGTGGAGATGTGAGAAACTATCAGAGTGAAGCAGGTCCTTCAGCCATTCTCACGACACTGAGTTCTCCCAGGCGTGCTCAAGCCAGAGTTTCTGTCTTACCTAACCCACAGGCCTGGACCTGATCTATAGTAAAACTGACGAGATTTCACACATTCCTTAGCTTAGATGAAGTTTAAGGATGCAATGAAAGAACTAAGCTCTTCTTGAGGCTGAGTTCTTAACTTCCAGAGTAAAAGCCTAGGATTTGGAAGCCTGAGATCAGCATATTTCCACTGATGAAAACTCAGTTTTGAGCATGATCTGAGAGAGCTCTGAAATTGCCTGTCTGGGTGTGGTGGAAAGTATAGTTGTTTGCAAATCCATGCATTGGGAAGAACTTGCAGAGGTGTTTTTTTCTTGGAGACAAGATGATCTATTATCAATATATACAATTATAAATTAGGGTATACTATGCTGAACACTGTGCAAAACACAGCCCAATTCAAGCATTTATAGTCAAAACAGAGAAGATGAAGGAGAATTATCCTCATTTGGGGAATGAAGAACTGAAACACTGGGAGATTAAGGGACTTGCCATGAATCAAACAGGCAATCTGTGGCAGAGCCAAGAATAAAATCCAGATCCCACTGAAGCAATCTAACTAGGAACATCCTTCCCATTGAATAGTTTAATTAACATAAATTAAGCAGCAAGTTGACTCAACGTGTTTTTAATTTTACTTGTGTACTTCAGAGAACACAATAATGGCATTTTATAATCTAAAAATAAACAAACACATATGTTTGTTAGAAAAACAACAGGCACACAGGAAAAATAATTCTTCCTTCTATTATATTTGGTGTGGAGTCCTTCATTAGGACTAAAATTACTATGTGAAGCAAAGGAAGAAGGCAAATAACTCTCTCCTTCTGTGCTAGTTCATTAGAATTAAAAATAACCCTTCTTTTCGGTCTGTGCTGAGTGCCAGGGCTCTGTGTAAACAGAGTCAAACGATGGATTCTTTAAGCACAGATTCCATCAAATCCACCACATCCTCAGTCAGCTCAGTGATGTGCAGAGGCCAAGAGGCAGAACCGAGAACTTGCTAGCACCTTTGCAAGTGCATTTGAGAGGGTCCAAAGATGGAAAGAGTCTGCAAAGCACCTGAGCCCTCCCATATGCTGAAAGGGAAGATAAGAGCAAAAGGGATACAATAGCAAATCCCAGTCAAGGGAAAGATGTCTTTTAAACTCAGCGACAAATCTGTCTAGTCTTTGAAGTTGGCTATGCCAGGCTTCATTCCCAGACAGCAGGGTGAGCATTCCTCTCTAAAATTAAGCCCCCGGCAATTACTCCCCCCAGGAATAGGCATGTACTGAGTGCAGGAAAGCTACACATGAGTGACAATAGGATTTAAAGAGCAAGAGAGACAGAAGAACCGACTTAGACCTCATGGGAACATTCACAGAGCCTTTTCTACATGCAAAACACTTGCATTGAATTAAGCTAAATCAATAAAAGCCAGCTGGAAAGTGATCAATGGGGATGGCATTCCCAGGCAAACAAGAGATCATTTTGCAGGGGCTGCCTACCAGCCTAGTGCCACGTAGCCCTGGCCAGCACAGATTCACTGGGAGGGTCCAAAGGCAGCAGCTCTTGTGGTGAGCACTCTTGCAATGCATGATGCAGGCACAGCCCGTGTCTGCAGCTCCAGCCCTGCCAGAGCACGGCCACATCACCACCCCTGAGAGGGAGCGCTGAGCCTGGGGCCCCTGCAGACGGCGATGGATCAGCTGGAGCCTGGTGCAGTGCTGGGAGGATGATGTCCCTCCTTGCCAGCCCAGAGCACATGCCCAACCACTGCAAGTCTGCCCATTGCATGTTTTGTATGTAGATCAGCCTTCACTAACTTGGGCTTCTCTGCAACTCCTTTCCCACAGTTAAAGTGAAACTAGACAATTTGGCAGACCCCTGGCTTTTGTCTGCAGAGCTGAAAAGGCGCAACACTCTCTTCCTGTGACGTTGCTGCCAATATGACACAAAGCTTGCTTTGATTTTCACTGGGGTGATTTTACAAGATATTTTTGTCTGTAAGGAATGTCAGGAAAATGTGAGTAATATTTGATGCACCCAGCATTATGTCTAAGATTGCACTTTGAAGCAGAAACTTGGCAAACTGGAACCTGGTGGCTACATCCTTCCAGCCACTGCATCCCTTCCAGGAAAAACTGCCCCTGATGCACTCTACTTTTCTTCCATGATCAAAGCTTGAAGACATTTATAAGTTCTAGATAGATCCCATTCTTGTGCCTAGGTTTGTGTTACTCAGGCTGAAGAGCTGGGAATGAGAAACTGAATAAAGCAGGTTTCTATCACACTCCTCCCTTCAATTACTTGTCACCCAACATTAGACACCCATGAATCTCATTTTTATATCTGCAGCAGACAGTCTGGAAAAAATTTAACAGCAGTAGAGATAAATTGGAGGTTCCAGATCCTGGTTTGTCCAAACTATTTGAAACACATACCTCAGGCTGAGAATAGTTCTTTCACAGTAATACCTGTTTTCCTCCCCGCTGATGACACTGCTGGTGACCAGGTCAAATATACTCATCTACAGGACACATGTCTGCATTTGGTTGAATGAAATTGATTTTGACTAATACCCTGGTGCCCACAGGTGAAAAAAAAAACCTAAGAAAATTCTCTGAATGGAAGAGAAACCCTCACCTTAGAGGAGCTAATGCTCTCTGGGAGTATGGAGGGTAACTTGAAAAATTTAAACAGAGCTTGCTGTCTGCCAGCAGGCATTGGGGGCCATGGGAAAGGAGGAGCCTGGTTTGCTCTGAGATGCTGGGGAGTGGTAACTGGAGTGACTGTGTGTGGAAGTGTGGACACTGTGTCCTTGAGGCCTCCCCTGCTCAGTGATTACAGGGAATTATGCTTAGGTGACTCTTCAGCTGAATGTTTCTACATCACTCAGAGGTGGCTTTATTTTTGACAATAGCTGGTTCTGAATTACTGGATGCTTCTAATAGTTTTGAATTAAGCTTGACATCTGTGGCTCACCAGGATGCTGCATCACAGGAATTTGAAGAGTACTGGCTTCGATGTAAAAATGAGACATGTGAAACATATGGCATTAAGCAGTAAGATAATCAGGGGTAAGGGCAGCAGAGTTTTTTTATGGTCAGCATTTGAAAAGCCAAACTCCTTAGTCCTGAGGAGCTGAGTCTTTAGGAAGACAGCAAACACGGTTAGAACCTGAGAAAAAGCAGTCAAAATCTACGGGATGAGCCAGAGTTATTTTTTGGAAATGCCATTAAAATTTGCCAGCCAAAGGAAATTACCTAATTCAGACTTAAAGCTACACAAGACAGACAGTGCTGTCATGCCACAGAGGATGCCATTACAGGACAGGAGAGTGGCAGCAGAACGGAACATTGAGCATGGAGCTGCCTCATAAAGCTGCACACAGATCTACAAACACCACAAGTCAGGACAATGGCTTGTACTTGGAAAAACCTTCAAGGACCACAGTAATTTCTGTCGCTGTCCAAGACACTTGCCCAGCATGGACAAAGAGGACAATAGCACCATGTTTGCAGGCAACTCTTCGTGGGACCAGTGAGCAGTGCCATAGAAGATTAAAGCACTACCTTCTCAAAAGCAAATGAAATGCCTGTGTCTTGAACATGACGCTGGTGAAGTGTTGCCAAGAACAAGCACGTTAGCATAGAAAGTAAAACTACAGGCAATTGACCATAAACAAATGAAGCTCAGGACTTAGAGTGGTGAGCTAATTCCTATTAGAGTTGTGACTAAACTCATGGGCAATTAGCAAATTGGAAGAAGTACAATTTATAATCACTCCAAGAGAAAAGAATTATCCACGAATAAAAACATGCCTCTCCCTTAATTTCATTAAAGAGGTAACTCACCAAACAGGCAGAAGATCAAAACAATTGAAAAAGAGTTTGAGGCTATCTTCCAAGGGAAAGGGAACCTGTTAAGGCTTGTCACAATTACTGAAATCACAGGCCAGTCAAGTGAAAACTCCCATGGCATGGGAACACTTGGTCAGCTGATGCAGTCTGGCATAAATTCTCTTATGTTGGAGAAATGAGGTATTTATTTCAGAGGCAGCCTTACTAGATAGCCATAAAGGGGATCATATCCATTTTTGCTAGGTCTACTCATCTGGCAAAGCTAGTTGCTAACACAGCACTGCAGTTTTAGCAGATCTGAGTCTGTGATGAACACAATATGATACATTTTATTACTGGTCCAAATTTACACTCAGTACAACAGGTCGGTAGGAAGCATTATCAAAATGAGAAACCACCCAGTGGAAAAGAGTAAGGATGTAAGAAAGTTAACTGTGACCTGCATTTAGCATTGCTAAATTACAGGATTTTGCAGAAGATGAGTGGTTTGTCAACTACAAAGATTTCCTTCAGCAAAAACCTGAGGAGGTAAGAATGCCTAAAATGTCAGAAAGTGATCAAACCAAAGCCTGGCACATCTACAAAGAAACAGACGAGGTCGAACAAACTTTTAAGAACAGAGGTCCTGGAACCATCCACTCCTACATGAAAGCAAAGCAGATGATCTATGAAAAAAAAATATATATCTGGCATTCTATGCTTTTGTTGGTGAAGGTGCATAGGGAGAACTGAATTCTGAAGACACTTTCTGAAAGCATGTGGCAGCAGCAACTGCCTTGATGACAGGCCCGTGTTATGCACTGATGGACTGAAAATCAGGCCCCAGTGAAATGCACCTCCTTCAGATACGACAGCTCTAAATAATTTCTGAACAACAGGCACAGCTCATTCAGGACTACTGTTTACTGCCATTTAGTGAGGAAGTACTGCATTAGCTGGCATTCAGGATAAGCATCTCTTGAAGTCAAAATAATTTTGCAATTACTTAGAAACTGATTGTACTTTCATCACAATACTGATTTGCCAAAAGATCACGTATCAGTCCAGTATAACTTGGGAAAAGAAAACTAAAAAGCCCTCGAAATGCAAGGTTTCAGTAATTCACAATGGCTTATCTCTTTGTGAAAAAAAGTCACTGAGACAGTATTTTCTAGTGGAAATGTCAAATGAAAGCAGGAGCATTTTAAACGCTAGGAGAAGAATACGTTTCCCTTAAGTGGAGATTTTTTTCTTTATAAAAATGCATCAAAACAGTCTATTGACAATACTTTTTATGCGAAGCAGGACTTTCAGGACATTGTAAATCACACAAAACTTTTAATTCTGTGATGGTCTATCTGCTACCTTCTGCCAGGCTTACAGTCTCTTATCAGAACAGCGACAAACCAACGGCACAGATCTAAGAGAAGCACCTGTGTTCTGGGCGTCTAAATGAAGCCAGTTACAGGCATTACCAATTGCAAAGTTAATTAGGCCTCTGAGGTACTTACGTATCTAAGGACCATTTCTGTGGTCTGGGCCTTAATACTTTGGGGACAGAGGGGCAAAGCATTGCAACTGTATTGAAAACAGCTGAAACAACCTTCATTTCATCACAGCACCACTTTCTAACTTCTAGAGCCATTCCCCCCAATAAACCCTCATAAACCGTAAAATGCCAACAACAAAAAGAAAGTAAAACAGAAGGGATGTCCTTAAAATAAAACAGAATTAAATTTCCTTCTGGGCTCCCCATAAGGTTCTCCCGTCCCAATAAGGGAATAGTGACATTGGTGCAAGGTGTCATCCCCTGTCTGAGTCATTCAGCTGCACAGAAGGGAAGGGAAAGGGCAAGCATTTAGAATGGGTCTCCAGGGCTTTAGCCCACTGAATTCCTCCCCAGCATACAATCTCTGGAAGAAGTGGAGGAACCCCTTGAGCAGGAAGTGATTCAGGAACATACGATGGTCTGTTTGCTGTGACTCACAGCACATCAACAGCAGAATTGTCCAGAGACCTATAGAATGCCAGGACTCTTTTTATACCATTGTGCAAGCACAAGTACCAAGAAACATATGTTTCCTATCACTCAGCCCAGCTTTATGCTAGGCTAATACACAATAATCTCTCTTGCTTGAAAACAGTCCTGGGCTTGCATATATGTGCTCAGCATATTATTATTATCATTATTATTAGCATCATCATTAGCAGCATCATCAGCATCGTCATCACATATGTTTCTGTTGAAGATTGCATAGATGCAATTATGATTTGTTCTTTGTTTCCATCAGACTGCACTATGCCAGTATATACACTGTGGATGTTATGTATGTTTAACACTGTCCTCTACAAGCAGGTGCCATGAACCTGCCATCACCTGGTGTCTCTGTGGCTGATCACAACTTGCTAGAAGATACTGGTTTACCTTTTGAAAGATTTGCCTTCTGGTGACCATTCAGGATGGAATATTCCACCCTGAGTGCCTCCCTTAAGAAAAATATATGGAATATTTCAAGTAAACCAGGAGGCTTAATAGACATAAAGCCAGACACACAAGCAAACTAAGAGTTGGTTTGCCCATAGTGAAGAACATTTGTGACTGCTTCCTTGTGAATCTGACAACTTCAGTTATGAAAAGAGCCAATGAAGTGTAGCAGTCCCTGAATTTGTTAATAATTATAAAAATTTGGCCAAATTTGGTCCAGTTTCAAACTTCTAGTACCTGCAGTCAGCACCTGCTAAGCACAGTCTCGCCAAAGATCTATCCCAAGCCTATCAAAATATCTCCCTGTGCTATGCAGGTTTCTGAAGTACAGAGGCTCACTGAGATCTTCCCCTGCAATTGCAAGTCTCAGGTGTTACAGGTGCTGAACTGAAGCAAGGCAGTCTGTGGGTGTGGAAACATGAACAAACAAATGTAGGGAAGCATATTACTTTGTGTGAACTGATACGTAGCAATTATCCCTGTTCGTTCTTACTCTGCGTAAAACGGGGTAATTCACAGCAATTTACCCTTCAATGAAAGGCAAGTAAACTGCCCTGCACTCACAGCATGGGGAGAGTTGTCACGCAGACAGACACCAGTCTGTAGTCACGAGGAGCTGATGGGATGTGCTACTGCATGGTGACATTTCTGCATCTCTGTCCCTTTATTCGTGCATGCCACACTCCCTGTGCTGGGCTACCATCAGGGCTACTGGGAAAGCCATGGCTCAAACACAGGGAAAACAAGAACCGGCTCTGGGAAGGAGTGGATTTGTCCAGGGAGCAATGGAGAGTCAGCAGGTGACACTGGGATTGAAGACTGCTGTGAAGGAGGAAAGTAGAAGTAAAGTCTGGCTGGGTGAGAATAAGGATGAGAGACAAGAGCAGAGTACATGGGCACCAGTGAGACAAAGAGTCCATGTGGAAAGATAGCAGAGATCTAATCTCATGTGCAGCAATGAGGAAGGCAAGGAACAGCTGGGCGAGGAACTATGGACCAAAGAAGAGCAGGGTGTTGACAAGGATCTTATGGAAGGCAGGTACCTCACAGGGATCAAGGGGCAAACAGAAAACTGGGATGGGCTGGAGAGAGAGTCTGAAATAAAGGGGTGCTCTGTGAATGAACAGATATCTGGGGAGGGAGTCTGAGAGAAGAAATAAGCAGGTAGGCAAAGTCAGAGAGGGGAGAGGACATGGATAGAGAGCCAGGGATAAAGGCACTGGATGGATCAGCCAAGGCCAGTGGCACTGGTGACAAACATCTGGACTCAGTGGGCACCATGTTTACAACAGGGAAGAATAGGACAGGTATTAAAACCAATTACATAAGGAGAATGGGGCTTGCCTAAGGAGCCAGGATAGGCCAGACCCAGAATGCAGATACTGATGAACTCAAGGCAATGGGGAAGGAAAGCCTGTCTCCAACGTGACCTTTTCCCTTCAGAGTCCAGAGTGGATTTTAAATGTCCTGATTGTTAGCAGTTCTCTCCTAGCAGAAAATATTTGCCAAGATGTCCGTATGGCCACAGGTGATGAATGCAAACACATGCCTGCTCTTCATGAAGTGCAGGTCAAAGTGCCAACCTTGGTGAGTCATGCATGTACCAACATACGGCTGCCAGAGGGAATTCTTTTTTCCAGTGTGATTTGTGGCAAGCCTAGGGATTGCCCTGCCCATATATCATGTGAAAAGAACCTTATTAAGGTCAAAAAGTTAAGCACCCAAACTTTAGGAAACATAAACTTTGTTTTCCTTCCTTGTACATAAGCTTTATGAATCAGCATTTAATTACATGACTGTGAGCTATTTTTTCCACAGGTCCCCTTCAGAAGGGTCCACCAAGTAGACCTGTTCCAATGCTAAATCTGGACTTAAGGAAGAGGTTGTTTGCAGGACCCCTGCTTCATTTCTTCCAGAAGTCAGAAAATGCATAAATTATGTGTCAGGGCATAGCTGAAAAAGAAAGGGCACTCTGATGATTTAGGCAGCTGAAAGAGATCTTAGGGAATTGAATTCTGTCCCCTAACTGTGCCAGAAAGTCCAAATGAAATTCTGAGAAAATCCTTTAAATAACAGTTCTCTGTAGGAATTAATGTTCTGTCTCTCACTTTTTGGCCTTCTTAGCTTTGGGCACTGTAAACTAACTTGAAAGTTTTTCAATCCTGCTGTAATTAACTCCAGAGAGTGACATCTTGGACTCGTGTTTACGTATAAAAAAAGAAGAAAGTCTTAAAAATTGTTGTGTAAAGGAAGAACTGACATTATTTAAGAGCTGAAGGACTTGTCCATTAGTGAGTTGCCTACCAAACTTTTAAAAATGTGACTGGAAAACAGGTTACAAATATGTTCCTGAGGAATAAATACCAAATGTAAAAATAATCTATAATCCAGTGGAGAAAAGTAAAGTAAGCACCTCTGTCTGTGAGATGAAGCTAGGCAGATTCATATAAGGAATTTGGCATAAAGCTTTAACAGTGAGAGTAATTAATCATCCCTCAAAAATTAACCCAAATATATCATCAGCTCTTTATCTCTTCAGGTCGTCAAATCAAGACTAACTGCCTTCCTAGCTACTTGCTTTAGTCCTTGGATAATCCCGAAGTATTTAACTAATTACAGGGATAACTTAGTTAAATTATACATAGGTCTGTAAAACAGAGGAAGTCAGACTCTGTGACCGAACAGCCCTTATCTTTACTAATCCAAGTGCCAGGTAGCCATTGTTGCAGCTGAAGTCAGTTGAAACTTCTCTACCATTATATAAAATTCTAGAGAGTGCTGCATAGACGAAAAAACCCCAAAATCACAGGTATCTCACTTAAAATACTGAAATATAGTACTTTTGAACATAATCCCTTACTAGCTCAAATTTACATCTATATGAAGGTCTCATAATCTCCCCTTAGCTGGAAGGGATGTTTTGAATGTGCACTGTTTATTATTTATGAAACTTCAGCGATGAGAACCACCAAAATGCCTATGGGTACAAGAATAATTCTCACCTCAGGACAGCATTTGAATAGTGTCAGAACAGTGGACCAAAACTTATGAGGAGGCAACAGGTCATTCAGTCAGAACTGGGTGTTAAATGATGCAGAAAACTTGTGGAAAAAAAGTCAGTATGTGATCCAGTAATCAAGGACTGGAGCACAGATGCATAAGCATGAGGCAAGCAAAGAAAGTTGTACAATCAACCCTGATTCTGGAATTTCCTAAGATACCTACAGTTTGCAGCCTGATCATGTTCCTCAGATTATTATCTGACACACAAAATAACACAAAGCCTCTGTTTTTTTCAGAGCCCTGAGCTCACCAATGGCCCTAATGACCCTGAGATGCCTCACCTGGAGCTCACATCCATGGGCCCAGGAGCCTTATTTAAGCTCAGCCCTGGGGATTCATTGCTTGCTTGATCCATACTGGAGGAGCACTAGTTTTCTGTCCAGCTATGGCCCTGCTCCTGTCTGGTTATGAAGCCTGTTGAACTGGATCTAAACCTGTGGTTTAGCTTCATGGCTTGCTTTTTGTCACTATGGACATGCCTGGTGAGCACTGGATGTGATCCTTTTCCTTGACTTTGTGGCTCGGCCTCAGAACTTATCCCATCACTGCTATACTGTATTTTGACCTGAATTTTTGGTTGGACCTAATCATCACCTCTGGGTTGGTCTGGCTCGCCTCTCTCTGGCAATGTGGGACAGAGACCTGGCTAGTAAGGCTCCCCCTTGGCTCCTGGCTCACCTCCCTTTAAGGAGCAGCCCTGCTCTTGCTGCTCCCTGACAGATTTATCCTGGTGTTTGGATGCTGGGTGCTCTGAGGGAGCAGCTGCCTTGCCATTTGCAGCAAGAAAGAACTGCAACAATTCGGAGAGGGAGGGAGAACTCTATAGCCAAACATAACTAATTTAATTTTTTGGCCATAACAAAAGTTTGGTGACTGTGTGTATGTGTGACTAAGTGCATGCACCCAGAGCTCTAGTCTGACTGTAAGATGACATCAGCTTAAGGAGCATGCCAGCAGCCTCTCAGTCATCTCTTTCCTACTGCTTGCCAAGAGCTGTTGATGATTCCCAAAACATGTGGTAAAAGAAGCCTCATGCATGTTTACACTCCAGGCAGGATGAAGGCCTGGCCCTGACCAGACTGCCACAGTGTACTTCAGAGTCTGAGTCAAAACAATGCTGCTTTGACATAGGCTCATTTCTGATAGCTCCTCGTGAGCTTGGTGAGGCTGTTTCCCATCGTGGTCCTCTGCTGTATCTGTTTATCTTCTATGACATTCCAATATGTGAGAAACGAAGTGTGGGACAAAAATGATCATCCTGGGAATGTCGGAAGTAAGGTCTCCTGCTCGAAGCCTGCCTTGGTGACTGGTTACCAAAAGCTGGCCCAGGCACAGAGGTTGAGTATAAGCTTTGTGAAAACCTTATCTGTGCACATCCTCTGCCTGTTTCCCAGCAAGTAAATATCATGTAATGTAACCACCCTTGTTACTGTCTATGACAGAGATTAACAGGAAGGATTTTACTTTGGTTTATAGATGTTGTAATACCAACACTGTACAGCTTTTAACTACTGAAGCAGGCTTTCCCTTGTGAGCTGAATAGCTCAAGTTTGAAGGGGATGGAGATCCCTCTGCTGAGAAAAACTGTGTGGTCTGGTGAGGACAGTGTCCCCTCTCACCATCTTGGGAAGCGACAGAAAGGGATTCATGGGTAGGCTAGAGTCTGTTCAGTTTAGGTTTCGTCATGAAGTTTAAAAAGAAAAGTCTCAAATATAAAAGAGAGGGACATTGTGGCTTTTCATTACCTGCCATAGGCTGGGCAAACCAGTGGTACCTAAACATGCACAGTAAGAGCCTGAACACCTTCATCTTAGGCAATAGCTATACTTTAGAGAAGTGAAAATCCAGTCTAAAGGATGGATTAGAATATGTTGTTTAAAAAAACCCTTTCTTTGGACAGAATGGAGTGAGTATGTGTGTGTCTAAACTGTGCATGTTCTTGTTAAAACACAGGTGTTACTGATGACCAAAAGTGGCTGTCAAAGTCAGTGCAGATGGCAAGCGGAAACAACCTGCAGGGATGGTTAATGGGCTAAAACAGACTGGTTTTAGTGGCCGGGACATGCGGTGTGGCCTGAGGAAGCAGGGGTCAGGCCTTACTATCCAGCTGTGACAGTCTTGGGCACAGGCCAGCAGAAACTGCAAAGCATGCCTCTAAAACAGCACTGGCAGCTGCTTCACCAAGAACTGAGAGGGCTTGAAATGATGGCTGTATTATAGAAAAGGTCTAATTGGTTAATCTAGCCCTTCCACCTCATTGTTCTTACAGTACATTATTTTATTTATTTTTACTGTCTTCCCTTTATTCAACAATGCTCTTTTGGTAAGTTGTTAAGTGCACCATATGGCAGCAGGGAGGCTGAGCCCTCAGATGAGCCCATCAGTTCTTGTTTTCCCATGTTTTGAAGTGGCAGATTCAGCTGGTGTTTGTTAGAGCCCCAAAACAGAGCTGCTAGTCTAGGATCATGCAGGAGGATTATACAACCTTAGCTTCTCTTCAAACTTTTTTGCTACGAGAATCTACTTTATTTCTAAATATAACTAAAGAAAGGGGAGATTGGTACTTTCAAGGAATATTTATGGCTTTCAAAGGCTTCAGGGCAAAAAGTCCTCATCAGCTCATAAAGTGTAGAAGAGTGGCCAACTGATAGGACCTCAGATTCCAGTAAATTCTGGAAAATTGCAGAAGCCTTGTAATGCTTTGTCAGAGTTCAGCATGCTTGTCCAAAATCTCAGTAAGCCTTTCTCACCGTAGTACAGCAAGTCTTAGGCAACTCATTGAGTCCATCACCTCCTACCTCTAATTTTACAAAACCTTCCCAGGGGCTTGCTTCTTTGTCCCTTAGGCTTTGTGGTTTATAACTACATGGGCAGAGCTGTGTGAATTTAGTAGTAGTACTGCATTCAGAGCTGTATATAATGAAGAGCTGCAATTTGCTGGGCACAATGACCTCTGTTGGGATCCCTCTCTGTGTTGTAGGCAGAGCTAATGCATATGCAGCTGTTTTCCACTCAGGTCACGTTATCTTCTGTAGGGGTCAAAGCCCCACTGCATTCTCTGATTTTGCTGCCCTTCAGTACTGTTGGAGAACTTTCCAGCTTGTGATGTTTCCTAGCACAGACACTGTCCCACTAACTCCAACCTATGTCTTCCCCCAGTTCAGAATGAAAGCTGCCTGGCATGCACAAAGACTGTTTTCAATGAGGGCTCACCTGACTGCATTGCTGGACTTTGTGGACTCTGTCTTTTCTTGCTTAGTATGAAAAACTCATATGCCCTGTACATTGATTTTACCCTGATTATTGCATTTCTGTTAGGAAACCAGAAGCTTTTATTTGTCAGTATTTTTCTCTCGGCATCTTTGTATCTAATTCTGTAGATATCCACCTTCTCTCTTTGATTCCAGGCACATACATTAGTCTGCCATTGTTTTTGAATTAAATCCCCGTTCTGAATTTATATTTGTGCTTTACTCGTTTGGGGGGACAGCTTTTGACATGTCTGTAAGGGTATAGAGAATAAAAAATAAGTTTTATTTCTAACACCCTGAGACCTATGTGTTTCCATTATGAGGTCCAAAGAGCCAAGTGAATAAAATGTTGCTTGCTTATTCTTGATTTTATTTCTTTAAATCTAGACCTCCTGGTGCCAAGAGAGTTCTTCTGAAATGAGACAGTTAGATAGAGATAATTATGTCCACATTTGTTTTTGTATTTTCTTGACATTTCAATCAACCCCTGAAAATTTCAGGCTGCAAAGCAGCCTGATCAGCAGTAGGTTCAATTTTAAAACTATTTTCTATGTTGAAAGAGAGAGGTATCATCCCTGGGAGACATCACTGATAAGCACTTGAATGTCGCAATTTGTAAAGAATATTTTAAAATGTCAAACATAAAATTCTTGCTTCACATTTGATGATCAGAAAAAACCTCAAACACTTGTTTTTTTTAATACAGTACCGGTGATAGAAATACCAATGGAAACCTGTACCATCATTTAAAATGGGTTGGCATGAAATGGTAGTAAATATGTCTGTGCTGGTACTGATAGCAGCAGGTATTTAACTGAATTCATTAGAAACAATTACTTTTGAATGTCGTTTCTGTTTGCTAACCATTCACTTGTCCAGGCTGGTTTCTTCAAGTGTATGTTTGTTAACTATTTGAAGCAAACACCACCAGCCTTTAGGCTGTTTTAGAGATATTTGCAGCTCAAAGCGTAATTTGTTACATCATACACGTTAATCTGTACTTTCCTGGATGTCAGAAACTACAGAAACACTTCACAACTAAAATGGATCAGACAGCCAAAAAGCCAAGGGGAGGAAAAAATTTGTAGGCAAGGAACTGAGGATGAGAGATTACGCAGCCTGCCAAAGTTTACAAAGAAAAACCTATGCTAGACTAGGAATTGGACCCAGACATCCTGAATGTCAGTCCAGCCGTAACCACAAGACTGTCCCTCTTCTTATTCACAAATACTATTGCAAATTAACTAGCAGCTCTGACTCCTGACACATTAGTCATAAACAGTGGAGTAAAAGTATTGCATTCTTTGTAAAAATGCAACACTTTGTGTTTTCCTTGGTACCAGTCAGCCTTTTCAACTAAAGGGTCATTGACTGAAATGTGGGCTGCTGTTACCAGATTTAGACTTTGGCTGTTTGTCATTGTTGTGTGTCTGTAACCAGGACTCTCTCAGGATACTACTCTGTGACAAAGAGACTGCACTGGTAAAAAGAGGGCCTAGCATTCACATTTTAGCTGTCACAGCAGGGAATGATTCTTGTATTGCTGTCACCTGAATAAGTGCCTTTTCTTGCATAGGTATGGTGTATATATATGGGACACAGGCATGGGCCTTCAGAGTATTTTTAGATGAGAGTATATTATTTGAAGCCAACTGACCCTTTGCTTCAGGATTTTTGTGGCAATATCTCTTTATTGCGGCTGAATACCTCTGAAAATATCTTCATAGCTTCTCAGAACCAATGAGAAAATCCAAAAGATGTCTCTGACCATCAAGAAAGGTCTGAGCTTGCTCTCAAAACCTCACTTAAGTGTAATATTTTAAAATCCCATGTTACTGCCTGGTGAGGTCCTCCCAGACCAAGGACTGATTAGAGAAGAGACTGATTGTGCAGCTGATGCCTATATTAGTCCCAAAGAGCATCCATCTGAATCTCAAGTTCTATGTGAGTATGATCTGTGCCTGACATAGAGTCAGAATAATAAATGGGAATCATGTTGCTCGGCATGAGGAAATCTAACTATAATGCTGCTCCCCATATTTTAGAGGAAAAATAGCTGTCAGGCATGCAATGATCTAAGTCTGCTAGGAAATAACTCTATCTGTAGAGTGAACTTTGGGAAATCCCCTTGTCAAATTCACTGACTAGTGACTGTAAAGAATCATAGAACAATAGATATTGTGATTGGAACAGCTGTAGAAGTCATCTAGTCCACCCACAGAATTATTCACAGAAGTATTATTGCCAGCACATCATCTGGTCAGCCCTAACTCTGAATAGCTGCATCCTGAAAACTGCCTAAATTGGATATTCTATGACCTCTGTGGCCTGTCTGTTCCAAAGCTGCACTACCTTTATAGGAATTTCCTTCTTAACGTCCAGCTCCTGTGGCTCTTGTTTAGTGTTGTATCATCTGATGCCACTGAGGCAAACGTGGATCTGTTGTGCTTGTAATTACCCTTCAGGCCGTGGCAGGCTGTTTGATCAGCCTTCCCTTCACCTGCCTCAACACGCCCTTGCCAATCATGTGCTCCAGACCCCTGACCACTTCTGGTCAGAGTGGCAGACTTCTGCTGGACTCTCTCTAGTTTCCTCCCATCCCTCTGCAATGGACAGCGTGTCCTGTGCAGCCTCATCAGTGTCAGGCACCAGAACTTTTCTAGGTCTGCCAGCCATGCTGCTCCTAAAGTAGTGCAGAACAGAGCTGCCTTGCGGTGTGGATGCACGATCGGCTCATTCAGCCTGACATCCACTGTAACCTCCTGACTTTCAGCATCTCCACCAGTTCCCTCCCAGTGTGTAGGGATGCAGGGAGCTGTTACAGCTCAGGTGAAGAACTTTGCATTTCTCTCTACTGGACTTCACGAGGTTTCTATTGCTACAATCCTTATGTCTTTGAGGTGTCTCTTGGTTGAAGATGTCATTTGTTGTGTCAGTTGTCATAATTTTGCATCTTCCAGTGGTATGCTGAGGGTGCATATCTCTATTATCCAGGTTGTTGTTGAAGCATATGGACCACAGGATCAGCTTCTGGTGCACACCATTTATTACTAGGCATGAGCAGATGCTAAGCCTTTGATCATCACTACCTTTTCAGTCCTGTGGTCCAGTTGATTTTTAACCCATTTGAAGTCCTTTGTTCCAACCTTGGCGTCGAAGAG
Source organism: Pachycephala philippinensis (assembly GCA_013397055.1). Classification (NCBI taxonomy): domain Eukaryota; kingdom Metazoa; phylum Chordata; class Aves; order Passeriformes; genus Pachycephala; species Pachycephala philippinensis. Next base: position 389,660 of record VWZT01011773.1, read on the forward strand.
CCCAGAAGATAGCAGAGCTTTCCCATTTCTAGGCATTTCTAATGCAGCACTGGGGGTATTGTTTCCTAAATGAATTAATAGAGATTCTCTAAAAAGACTGACTGCAACAGTATGGGGTTGAAAGACTATGTTCAAACTGGAATTAGGCATTTATGGAAGATAGTGTGCCTCTCTTGTACTGGAAGTTTCAAAATTTTTGCTTTTCCCTTCCCATCCTGCTATTGCTTCTTTCCTTACCTCCAAAACTTGAAATTTAGATTGATTGTGCAGTTTAAGGAGAGGGGATGAGGCCTGGGGTAGAGACAGTGAACTGATACTGCTAGCTACTGCCTACAGACCCAACAAACTGCAGTGAGAAAAGGCCACTTTCACCTTGTGTTGCCCAAACATGTTAACTCAAAACATCTCCTAGGAAAACTTACCTGGCGTTCTGTCATAACATTTAATTACAACAGACTTATTTCCCCACCCCAGATAGACTGAAAGAGTTTCAAAAGGTTAACAAATTACATAAATTAATCTTTAATTTTGTTTTGACTGCAAGTCCTTCTTCCTGGTGTGAAAAGATGGGACCAAAAAACCCTATTTATTCTCCAAATGTACCTGGTTCTGGATTTGGATATTTCATATCCAACCTCTCTGCCTGTAGTCCATATTTGTTAGCAGGAGCTCAAGGATTCAGACCACCTCATGCATCCAGGTCAGAGCTCTTGTAAGCGGATCTTTTATTCATTCATTTGTTCCTTACCAGTCCTCTTTAGCATTCAGTTTCTCTTTGGTTCCTGTTAGGTTAAGGAGAATTACACATCCATATGGTTAGGAGAGAATGGATTCCTTCTTCCTCTGTAGACAGTAAGGAAAACTAGAGGAAGCATCAATTTGTAATATAAGATGACCAAAGAAATCTTTAGCAATTATTTCATCACAACTCTCTAATTATGAGGGTACAGTTTCCTCTCTACACCTGAGGAACTGCAGGGCTGAGCTACATCCCAGATGAGTGCTGTACGACTGAACAGTGCCAGAATTAAGTCCTAATGGAAAAGTTCCTCCTGTTGCTGAGCTGGCTGGGTGACCTACTTGTCCTGTCACTGGATACTGAGCATCCTTGTTTGAGCACAAAGTTGGTATTCTTGCTGATGCTCAGACTTATTAGCTATTTCTCCCTGCCACCCATGATAGGATTTAATCTCAAGTAATCTGAGGTGGAAATGAAACGTGATGCAAAGCAACTTGAGGGGGTTTTCAATTCAGACAGGCTTATTCAGTTTGCCCTGTGTGGCAGAGTTTATTGAATACCAAGCAAGAAACCTATTGGTAGAACAGTATCTCTTCTCAGAAAAGAAAAGAAGCCTCTCTCACAACACAGCAGTGCCATGGTGTGCTAATCCTGCAGGAGTTACTGGTCATGTGAGTGCATTTTCTAGAGCCAGGAGTAAGAGAAAACTGTGCAAGGCTGCCTTTTATACAGAACAGGTACTTATATTAACTTCCACTAATTAATCCTGGGCTACACATATTTTCTATTATATCAAAGCCCTGATCTGGAAAAAAACCATGTACTCTGCTAGTCCTAAATCCAGCCCTGCTGTACCTGCAGATTTCATTTTTAGTCTTAAGCACTTGGCTGTGCAGCCCCCTGAGGAAATTCCTGTGTGGCTCCACCCTGTTGGAGCCCACCTCGTGTGTCTGTGTGGGTCTTCACAGGAGATGAGTATGCAGCTCACTGTACTTGTGCCTCTAGTCCCTCTTGATGTATTAACCTCCTGTGCTACATATATCTAGGCAGCTCTCTGGAAGGGTTATCCTCAGTCTAAGGGTGTTTTTTCTCCACATTCCATCCCTTGTCTTCACAACTCTCCTCCCCTGCACCAGGCAGGTGGCTGTTTGGCCTGAATGAGCCGATTCATTATCAGGCTGGTGGGAGCCATGGCTGGTTTCTCTGTTAGCCCCTCTCTGCTTATCCAGCTGCCTTGTACTGGATATGTACCTCCATATATAGGATGATTTGCTGCAGGGAAGGAAGTTGCCCTGACCTTGCTTTTGCTCCTCTCCAAAAGCCAATTCAAAGACACAAAACCAAACCCCCAACAAAGAGGTGAAGGAGCTGGAGCCCAGAGGCAGTTTCCAGCTGTCTGATATCATCTCTCTCCACTAACATGAGCCTCCTCAGGGAGACAGGTCTGCAAACTGGGTTCCCAACACGCACTGCACATGGCAGGGACTCCCTCTGGCCTTGGGGAGGAACGGGGAAATTTCCCTTCAGCTAAGTCAACTGCTGCAATGAGGTGACTTTGAGTCCTCCATCTTTTGGTTACTTATTTTCTTGGCATCTTAGTGAAAGCCAGAGAATCTGTTTTCCATTTGCTGTACTTTTGCTGGAGACTGTAATTGCTCTTTGAACCTTCAGGAGCAGGAAACCCATTAAAGGCCCAAGAGGACAGGGATTCAGTGCCAGCCAGCACATTCCTTAGCGCCTTTCATCCTGCAAGAGGAGAGTGCTTCTGGCTTCTCCAGAAGGGATATTACTACATTTTGTTCAAATTTAAGGCTGATTTCAAGAGTAATTTTACCACTCACCTTATAGTTAACATTATTCCTGCTATTTACATTATTATCTTTATGGTTATTAACACAGAAATATCTATGAGGAAGTCATTACAGAAAACCCAAGTATCAAGCTTGCCTTTCAGTATCTTGCAGACTGTAATGACAGATATGCCTACAGCTCAGATTTTCTTGTTATTATGACATATCAAACTGTGGAAAACTGTTGGTCAGGGCTTTTAAGGAGCCTCTGGAAAAGAGAATGAGAAGGCTGCAATTGTGTGGGAAATAAGAGCTGCCTGTTTCAGGTAGAAAAAAGTATTAAAAATCTTTCATGCATGATAATACACCTTTAATGGTGCAGCTGCCACCCAATAAGATTTTTTTTGAAGAAGTGGCATGGCTCAGAATAAGGGGGATTGGCATGTTGCCAGATTATTTTAGCTGTGCACCCCCTCTGTGAACTGCTGATAATCTTCCAGAAAGTGGGAAGTGGGTTGCTGTCATTTTGCCTCAGTACAGTGTACCCCATGATGACTTTCTGCTGCAGGAGACCCTGAGAGTAACTAGTTGGCTGTGTCTGAGTCTGTCCTATAGACTCTGGGCTGGGAGAGAAGGAAGCAGTGCAGCACAAGAGAAAAGTGTAAGCCTCGGAAGGCACTTCTAAGAAAATAATGGGGCAGACTGGGGCAGGAATGCACAGATATTCTGAGCCTTAAAACTGAGAGCGAGGAGCTTGGATCAGGTGCAATGAAAGAAACAAAAGAGATTATTTTAAGGATGACACAGCTGAAGTCTGTCTGTTATTTTAGTGAACTTCACAAGAGCTAGTCCTGTGCCGGGTTTTAGCCCCTTCAGTAGTTGGCTCTGTGCCATTTTAGTTACACAGATTGTCACTAAAGCTGATATAACGATCTGGGGAAGTTACCTCAGTGCACAAGAGTATAAGTGAAGTGGCTGGCACTGTTGTCCCATCCTCTGCTGAACTGGCAAAAGGAAAGGAAGCAGGAGATATGAGGATGTCCCATGTGTCATGAAGATGTCCAAAAGGCCTTGAGACTTCTCCAGCTGATGTCTGGGAGTGGGTCCTGCTGGAGGGGAGCTAGACAGACCATCTTAGTGATGGCAATACTTGCAGAGGAGCTGTCACTTCTTTTCTGTGTTTCTCCTTATGAGAGATCATAAAAAGGATTTTGCTAGGCAGTGACATAAAGCAAAGCCTGTCATGCATTCTCTGTGTGTCCAAGAGAGACACTGACATATTCGCAGTGGTCCTGGGTTAGGACGCAGCCTGTGCTGAACATCACAGTAACCATTTGCTTCCAATAGAAAATAGCACTCTGTATGTGGCAGCTTTTCTGCAAGGAACCAACAGGTAGTTCAGCTCTGCAGTTCACAGCAACAAACAGGTTCTGAGAGTGAGGAACCTTTGCTGGCAATCCCTCCAAGCTGCTTTATCTCCAAATAATCTAGCATAAAGGGCAAGGAGAAAGCATTGGTTCTGGTCCTTGGCATCGTCCAGATACCCATCTCCTCCCTTACTCATTCTTCTTATACTTCAGGTTACTTTAAATGAGGACTTACAGAATTATGGAATTGTTTAGGTGGGAAAAGACCTCTAAGATCAAGTCCAGCCATTAACCTAACACTGCCAAGTGCACCACTAAACCACGTCCCTAAGCACCGCATCTACATGTGCTGCATATTGCATACAAAAAGCCTGCATAAAAAATTTGTAACGGTTGTGGAGTCAAGTGCTTAGAAACCTGGGAAACCCAGGATGAAAGTTACCTGGGCAACATTTGAGCATCACCTGACGGCTAGTTATAGCTGTGAAAGCCTCACAAGGGTTCTCTGCACTACCCCCTGCCTCATGCATTGTGCAAAGTAGATGGCAGTGGTCACCAGAGGAAGGGCTGGACTGCTGCCCTGCACAGCTGGCCAGTGTTCCTCTCACTCGGTGTGCTGCTGGGCAACTTAGCCAGATTCCCCATGGGTGACTGTGTCAAGGCTATCCATTGCTTTCTGTGGGCTGACATACCCTCCAGTCCCAGACTGTGCTCTGAGGCCAAGAAGGGTTATTTTTTTAATGAATTGATTCCCTGATCCTATTCGCAGAACAGGCCCAAAACTGAAAGTGTGTGTTGTGGGATTCACTGTAGGGCCAGGGTGGGAAGGCAAGGGCTCTGCTGACCAGAGTGGAAGCCATTGAAGCTGGCATTGCAGCCCCTGAATGATTGAGCCACAGCTGACTTGCAAAAGGGAATGAACACTTGCAACTGCACCTGGACTTTGTGCTTTGAATATAAAGTGCTGCAGCATGGTAGAAATTGAAAATCCATGTCCTTGTCATTCCATATCAAGTACAAAAATCTTCTGACTCTGCACTTTCAGCAGGCAGCCTCTCATTCTACAAAATACATAATATCTACTGTACTGCTGTGAAAACAAATTTATTGATGTTTCTGAAGCAGCTAGATATGGTATCTCAATGAATGCCATGAACTCAAAAGGGGTTTTATTCTGCTCTCAGAGCTTCTTTAAAAAGAAGACATCCTATGTACTAGAGAAGATCTAAGTTCATCCACTGAACAGGAGGACAAAGCTAAGTATGTTTATTTTTTTAATTGCTGAAAGTCTGTGACAGGAATCCTGTGAAACAAATGATTTACATTGCATGGCTCAGAGAATGGATATTAAAACTTCTGTGTCAACCCTTGTACGGGCACTTCTCATGGGCAATTCCTGGCTTTGCAACTACAGTAGTATTTGAATGTTGTTTTTGCATTTGAACAATGCCTTTACAGTCATCTTCGTTTGTAGCCTACCAGTCCCTGCTGACCTACAACCTTCTCAACTGAAATTGTTTTGTTTTAACTAATAATCAGCCACAAGCTTAATTAAACGAGAGCAAATCTTGTATATAGACAGCTTTTCTTGGAATAAGTGGTTTGTTAGATTTGGCTTCCTTTGCTTTTTTTTTGGGTATAGGAAAAATTATGAAACATGAACATCTCTCATCATCTTTATAATCTACAAACCCTTCTGGATGGGCTTACTAGCACATCCCTGGAGGGACAGCAGGTATGTGTGGGAGCTGGAGTATGTCTGAGATGGTGGCTGATGACCTGTTGTCAGATTTTTTTCAGAAACGAAGTTCAGCAACCCTTCTGATGTGGCAGCCTTTTAGTACAGGATATTTTTAAATAATTTTTAATTGGAAAATAAGAAGAATGTAAGAAAAATAGTATTTTAAAACTTTTTTGTTTTCTCTGCCTTCTCTTAGCTTTCAGCCCCTTGTTGACAACTTGGAAGCAAAGGAACCAGATTCTTTCACCCTGTGAAAGGTTTAAAACAGGTTAAAGCACCAGCTTAGGATTTTTTTTTAGTAATAACCAACAAACAAAGCTAAATCCTTTTGCAAAATAACAAATTTAATCGGACAGGCAGCTTTGTACCAGCTTCCGCCAATCTGCTGCCCAGTGCAGAGGCACAGGAGCCGAGGGGCCACAGCTGCTCTCCAGGGAGACTGGCAGCGCTCCAGCACCAGCCTGCCCAGCAGATAAGGGCTCCAGCCTGTTGGGAACATGCAGCAGAGTGTGTGACTGCCACTGGTGCTCAGCGTTGGGAAACTATTAGAGGAATGTGTAGTTCAACAAGCCTCTACACACATGCCTCTGTTTTTTCCCTTGAGAGAAGATTTCGTGTTATGAATTCTCAGGGCTTCCCCTGTTTTTCTGGGCATAGGAATCCTGGCTCAACCCAGCAAAGGATGAAAGGGGCCCATAACACGGGACACAGGCAGGCCTTGTCACCTGAGGCACCTGGCAATGCGTTAGGGAAGAGTTTTATAAAGCAGGGAGCCATCACTCCTGGCACAGCTGTCCCTGCAGAAAGCGGACAGCAGCTCCTGCAGCCCCATCCACGTGAAGTTCAGATTACCTGAGCTGGGTTTAGCAGCACTGTGGGCTGCTCAGAGCCCAGTGCTGGCTCCAGCCCTGCCTAGTTCCCGGGCTCGGGATGTTTGCTATCAGCTCGCCTGTGAACTCCACAGCCTCAGTTATCAGCACGCACTGCAGGCAGGTTACAGCGAGTTCGAGCTTGCCTGCGTGACCCAGGGGCTGGCCTCTGATTACAATGTCACTGTGTGCTCAGCTCCACGCCCTCCTGCACTGGCTCCTGTGACAGGCCACTTAATACACACAGCACATTTCTGAAAGGAAGGAACAATCCCCCAGTCCACTCAGAGGCTAATGGAGAATAGTCTTTTTCAAATACAAGTGCTCAAAACGCTTCAAAGTAATTTTCTTGAAAATGGCTGGGAGTAATTTTGTTCTTTGCCGCAGAACTTTTTCTTACTCTTTCTTTATTTATATAAATACTTGCAACAATGGCTAATTGTCAGAAAAATGTAAGCTATTTCTTAGCAGGATTCTTGTCTGCCCATTTCTACATTCCAAACTTCTGTCTTTATAGCTGAGGTCTTGACTAAATTATATAGCTCAGTACTATAGAGAGCTAGGTACTGCCACTCCAGAATGAGCCTGTTGGGACTGACAAGCATTCTTGTTAAAAGCCTGAAATAAAATAATCTGTTCCAAATGACTTTCTCTTGGCTCTGGCAACTATTTTTGTGTATATATGCCCCGAGTTACGTTAATGTGGAAGTAATAGATCTCAGAGAGCTTGTAGTGTTGTATATGATACTCACACAATTAGCCTATGGCCATGACATCACTGCCCTTGTTCTGGGCTCCGGTGATGGTGGAGCCAAAAAAAGCCTAACTGAGAGCACAGCTCATTGTTTCTCTCAGCTGCTAAGGCCGTACTGACTTTGTGAGTCACGCTCAGCATGCAGGGGTGACACATTGCTCCATTAGCGTTACTAATTCCCTGGTTTGAGAAGGGAATAGTGTCTGCTCTAAGACAACAGGGAGGGGGTGGAGAAGCTTTGGAACTCACAAAAGTCACTCGCATCCCTTAACCTTTCTGAGGTCATTTGTCTGCGGCACAGATATGGCAGTAGCATCTTAAATTGTTATAAACAGAGGATTGTCCTGAGGCTTATGTAGGACAACTACTATTTTTTAGTGAATCCTAGTGAGAGGCTCAGGCTGACTGCAAGATACAAGGGACTAACTCGGACACTGTGTTTTCCTTTCTGTTTTGTTGGCTGACCAGCAAGGAGGCCCAGAGGGATGGAGAGCTATAGGGACAGAATTGTTCTACTCGCCTCAGCTGGAGAGAAAAGAGCTGAAAAAGCCTAGAGGTGGGCCTAATACTGATCAACATATGCTAGCACATATGGGAGGATTTGTGTAAGAAAACAACAACACCATCATAAAAATGAGGATAATGAGGATGACCAAGTGTGAAAAGCTGGGACTAGCTGTGCCATAGTAGATGACCACCCTTAACCTCATGTAAAGGTTTGCAGTCTTGGCTGATAAAAATATAGCAAACTAGAGGACCAGGAAAGTCTGTGGAAGAAGTTGTCTTTGAGCAACAAAAAGCCAGGACCCAGTAAGGATTAGGAGTGCTTAACAGGAACTGCAGGTTGTGGGAGATGCTTAGCTGGAGCCACTTAAGAGGAGCTGCTAAAAGAGTTAGAATAGCTGCAAGAAGCAGCAACCCAGAGGGACTGGTCAGGAGTTCCTATCCTATCTCAGCTCCAGCTTGAGGAAGCCTTTGCTACCCAGCAGGTGTGTGGCAGTCCCCCTGAACTGTCAGCTGTGAGTGGAGTGTTTCCAGAGCAGGGGAGCAATGGTCTGCTCTAGCAGCTGTGCCAGCAAGCACTGAGAAAAGGCTTTGGCAAGCATCATTTTGGGAGCCGGTGGATGGATGCCTGTTATTTTGTTTATGTTCGTTTGTCCTTTTCTTCTTTATTTCCAAAACAGTGCTGTTCTGCTAAGCCATTTATGATTTGTGAGCAAGGAAGCAGAGCTCTCTGAACACTCAGTTAATTTATTTTTCTCAGGTTGGAAGTTGGAACACAAAATTCTGTTTATTAATGAAATTGAACTGCCCGTGTTGCTGTCAATCAGCCTGGCAGGAAGGGTACTTTTATTCCTTCCTTAAATTTTTGTCCTTCCTTTCTTGTATAATTGAGGCAGGAGTGAGAAAAGCTGCTTATTGCCTCGGTTTGAGCTCTTTGCAGACTTGATGAGCCTCTGGTGAAAGTGTGGATGGCATGAGGAGCCATTGGGGGCTGGTACCACAAAACTTAGGTTTCAGTTTACATACAGGAAAAAAATTAAGTGCCTGAGCCCTTGGCAGCCTGGCAGCTTTCACACCTCTCCTAAGCAGAGCCTGAATTCTTGACTGCATCTGAGACGTGCTCACCATATGTGGTTGCAGTATGCAAAGGTGTGTGGAAACTGGATATAAAATAACTCATGGGAGTGGTAGCAGGGGTCTAAACCCAACAGCCTGACCTTCTAAGGTCAAACATGCCCAGGCAAGACCCTGGGTAAATACCCAACAAGTGAAGGACATGCCAGCACTGCTGCACTGCCCTGCGGTTCCCTGTGCTAGCCAGGGGAATGAGGTGGGTGTGCCCCACACTGCCATGTCCCTCTAGGACACTGCCAAGGGATTCTGTGTTCCACCTGGGAGGCCTAGGAGAGGAAATAAGCGCCTTTGGTTATGTCCCCGCTGGAAGTGGTGCCAGAGGTACACTCTGATGATGCCATAAGCACGGCCCAGAGTCTTTGGGAAGGCCTTTTACAGCTGGCCCACGGGCATCTGGGAAACAGCTTCTGTTCGAATGGCCATTCTGGCGACTGCACTTTCAGAGCAGGAGGAACAGTATCAGCAGTGTGAAAATATTTGTTACGTTTGAAGCCTTTGGAGTCCAAGACTGCTTCTTACTCTTGTGTTGCTCAGAACAGCCTGGAATGATGTCTAACATACCAGACTGCTCTCCAGCCTGAGAGACTCTTTCAGCAGTAGTCAGGACTGGCAGAAGCCAATTGAATCAGGCGGAGAGAATGCAACAGACTGGCCCAAGGCTGTCTGTACAGCCCTGCAGGAGTCAGCTGCAGGGAAAGGATTATTTGGGGAGATAGATCCAGATCTTGTGATACTTGCTCCCTAGCACAGGGTGATAAGAGGCTGTCTCCAACCTAAGAATAGACACCTTTGTCTATTCTGCCATCACCCCCCAGGTATTTGTACCTAGACTCTAGTGCTATCTGCCCCCCATGAAAGCTGAACCCCACGTGCTGCTGTTTGCACAGAGACTTGATCTATTCCCATGTTTCTCTATCCTTGCTGGAGAAAAGTGTTTCCTAAAGTCTAGCCCAAACAACCTTCGCCATTGTGAGCCCTTTCACCTTGATGCTCTTCTTGGATCCCCTTAAATAAGATTATGAGGTGCTCAACCTATTACATCTTTGACTTTCTGAATTCCCTCTTCAGAATGGTGTATTCTGCTCATTTCCCACAAAGGGGAAGGCTCCATGCATAAGATGCTGCAGAGAGCCTTTGCCGCCACCCAAAGTCTTGTTTTTCAGAGTGACGCACACCCCGCTCTGCTATTACTTAATAAGAAGTGAAGTCACTGCTTTCCTCCCCTTCAAACTGCTCCACCCTCAGTCAGGAGGTCTGCTTCTCCACCCTTTGGCAAAACAGCTGTTTGGGGGTGGAGGTGAGTTTAGGGGTGGTGTTGACCAGCCTCTCATCTGGGGAGAAAAAAAACAACCAGTCTAGTTCTGCCAAAGGGCTGCTTTAGAGCTGGGAACAGCCCTGACAGCCTTCCCTTCTTCTGTGTTTGTGTGTATTTCATAGGAGCAAAAGTTAATAAGATCATTCACGTCAGGCTGAGGGGCTAGTTTAGGATGCAAAGAAGAGTGCAAGCACAGCAAACTACTTGGCTGTTCCTTATCTGTCTTTTTCCTCACTCCAGGAGAAAGTTTTCACTGGAACTGTCACCATCTTACTTCGGCAGATAGGAAGAGGCAGAGAAGTTGCTGTGTGTAGTGGTGTGAAGTGGGTCTAAGTCCTCTCTGCTCTGCTCAGACCTTGCTCACAAGTGGTGGGAAGGAAGACAGTCCCTAGGAGTTGGGTGCAGCTGCCTGATTTTGCGTTGCCTTTCTCAGTGTAAGCTCAAGTAGCCCAGAAGCTTCCCTAAATACACTCCAGCATCCAGCAGTCCCTTAGGGACCATATGCCAACTAAGCATGCCTGGAACACGATGTGGTGCAGCCGCTCTTCCTTCCCACCCTTGACATGCCCTTCCCAGCACGCTGGTGGCTATTCTGGCTGTCTGCTCACTGGAGACTTTACTGCGATGGAGAAACCACAGGCAAGGGAGGGAGGCCTGCTTTACATTCTCTGTCCTTGGAGGAAAGTGTTGACAATTGGGGCCTCGACATCATGGGGAAGGCTTTTAGGGAATGCATTCGCTCCAAGAGGTGTTACGTCGCTCCAGAACCTCTGTGTTTAAATGGGGAAGACTGCAAATGTTCGCTCAGCAAAGAAATTTTATCATGCAAGGAAGCACAAAAAATGTGAAGGAAACTTGTCATGGTAGAGGAGGCAAATATTTGAACTGGTTCATGCAGAGGGTGACAACTGGAAGGGACCTCTCCCATAAAAAGGACAAACAGATGGTGAGGGACAGAATGCAAAAGCAGAAGGTCTGGCAAGTGAGGAGGCAGCTGGTAGGTCCGGTGGTCAGGATGGCCAGCTGTCCTGGGTTTGGAGGACTGGACCTTCACCTGCTGTAGAGCAAATGTAGTTTTGTTCCAGCTTTGTTGGGACCAGCAGAGGAGCTCTCTTGTGTACATAACTACTTTTCTGATAACTCCTGCCTCAGCCAGTCTCTACCAGCTCATGGCTTCTGTTCCACTGTGCTGTGGCAATTTATACTCCAGTCTCTGTTTTCCCTGCTCCTCAGGCATTTCCTGGCTGAAGCAGCCGTTAGCTCTGCTGTGCTCACTCAGATGCTTTATGATTTTTTACTCCTAAATAATCAACTCAAAAGCAGCAAAGAGAGAAACTAGGGGTCCCACAATTTTTTTTATTTGTTTATATAGAGGTAGCACCTCACTCCAATACTAACATTCCTATCGTGCCAGGTGCTACACAAAAATGAGCAAAATCTGTCTCCCAGAAGGACAATGATCCACAGATTAGTTGAGACAGACGGAGCACAAGGATGCAATGAGCTAATACTGGTTAATTCCAGCAGTCTAGGACTTCAGCTTTGCATTGTTACAGAGCTCACATTCCTGGGTCAGAGAAACCATATTTTTGGGAAGGTTCAGTGGAAATGGTTTTGGGACTGTACCAAGGCCCTCCCAGGATTCCATTTTTCTTAGTCTTAGCCTCAAAGGAATTTACAGCTGGCTCGGGCAGAACTGGAAGTCCCCACAGGAAGGATTTTGTTGATATTCAGTCTTTGGAGGACAGTGAGCTTCTCTGTGAAAGGCAACACATATATCTGTCCATGCCCACAGCACCACACCCACTACTCCTCCAAAACAGATAGAGTTTCAAGGGCTCTCATGACCATGTCCATCTGTTCAGGGATTATTAGGACAACCTGTAAATGGGGTGTGCGTGGGGGAGGTTCCCCCCATTCATTCCTTCAGTTTAAGCAGGACTTATCTCTGTCTGAAAGTCAAACAAGGTGCCAACACTTCTTAAAAATTAAGGGACCTTCAGCAACCAGCAGAGCTCCCAGGAAAGCAGCTCATGAGGTCTGTTTTATGTGCAGACTGACTACTTCCTGCCAGCCAGCACACGGTGCTACAGGCAGTCTTGTCCAAGATACCCTAGTCAGTCTTTTATATCTGGTCCAACACAAAAACAGAGGTGTCTGTCTAATCAATAATGTAAATCTGTCCTCTGTCAGCTCAAGGAATACTACTTTTCTATCCTCGAGAGACATAATAACTACTTTTTTCTCCTCCTAATCAGCTTCTCAGGATTCCTCGCCTGACTCTAAGACTTTTTAAATCAATCAACTGAAAATAAGGTTAGTGACTTGATTTCCAGGCCCTGAACCAAATTTTCTTACAGAGCAGAGCCAGCATCTCTTCCAGATCCCTTAAGGGCCCATACGCCCTTTTACTGTCCACAGTCCCACACCTCCATCACTTAGAGCATAAACTTTGTGCCTGCAGAGCATCCTCTACAGATTTGTATGTGAAGAGGAGGGGCGATCAGGACAGGTTATCCAGGAGAAATTAAGGGGAAGGAAAAGAACCACCTGTTGCTCATGTTTCTGGGAAAATTTGGTTGAGACAGGAGGAGTCATCCCTACCCTTTTACCTTTCCTTTGTACCCTATGGTTCCTCTGGACATCAGACTCATGACAAACTGTAGAGCAAACTTCATGGTAGATAAAGCATTGACATCAATTCACTACAGGAGTGTAAGCCAGGTAAGACTCATTTCCATGAAAGTGATATCTGCAGTCCGAATGTCACGTGCTGCCAGCTCCTTCACTCCTGGCATGGCACATTTATTGCCACTATGTTCATTTTAAGCCCTCTCGATGCCCTTTGGCAGGGACTCACCCTGCCTGTTACGTATCAGTACAGTGTTTGGGACAATGTGGTTTTGGTTTTTCTAACAAAGAGCAGCCAAAAAATAATAAGCATGTCAGTCACAGTCTGCATAGGAAAGGCAGTGTCCATGGGATGATAACACCTTTGGTGGTTACCATAAAATTTTAAAGAATAAGTCATTCCCCTCATATACTTTAAGAAAACCTCATAAACTTGGTATGCTAAGAACTTCTAATATGAATAGATCTCCCTTATTTGGAAAAAAAGCAAATTATGCTTCCAGTTTCATGATCCCACTTCATTTTTTGATATTTGACCTGCAGATTAGAGGTTTTCACGTCATCCGTCAGCCCACGGAGAGTATCCCAAGGTTCAGTGTGTGTGAGAGAGATAGGAAAGGAACATTAGGAACAGGCCAACCACAAACAGCTAAAATTAGCTATGAGAACTGGAGTGCTGAGGTCTCTGAGGAACACTAGTCAAAGGAAGAAAATGGTTGTTTGCTAAACTCCCACTTATTCTACTGCCTCTGAGGACTCCTGGCTCGCATCCCTGCCCAGACATCCTACATGGCTATTTAAGAGGATTTCCCCCACGCCTTCCCCCTCCATTGGCCATAATTTTCCCTTTTGTAACTGCAGCACAGAATGATATGGGATTCCTGCTCTGGCAGCGAGATTCTGACTGGAAACAGGAAACTGGAGGACTCTGCAGAGCTCGGCCTCTGTGACAACACGGACGTCACACCCACGTGCAGACAGGGATGCTTCTCACATATGGCAATGATCAGCAGCTCCCCTTTTTCCTCCCCTTCCCTCTTCCCCAGAAGGGCTTATGAAGCCCTAGAGGGGCCATATATCGAGTTAGAAGCAGTCTTTAGGAAGCACGGCTGTGTGAGGCCTCAGTTATGATGGAACTTGATTTCTTGCATAATTCTTCCAGATTCTCTGAGGCCAGTAAATTTGAGACTGTAAATCTTCACGTGACCAGAGCATATGGCCTTAGAATAAGACATGGAGTGAATTACAAAGAGACAGCCCATCTACTTCAGAATCTGATTAAGGGAATCCTTTGAGAACTATCCCTTACATGCAGCCACAGGCATGGCTTTAAAAGCTGCCCTCCCTCCTTCTTCCCAGAAATGCTTGATGGAATAAATTGGGGGTTTTTGGCAGCACCAGGTTCTCCTATTTTCTCCTTCCTCTTTTTAAAAGCCTTTTCTCAAAATGAGACTAAATGGCTATAACTGCCTAATCATTCAGATTATAATTTCAGGAAAAAAAGAATAAAAAGATTGTTAAAAATAATTGCATTGACACTTGTGGAAACACCCTAGGGGAGTTGGAGACACTGTCTAAGCTAAGGAGGTAGGTTCTGGAGGAGCAGGAGGAGGAGGAAATGCTCTTGCATTCACTAGGAGTGAGTGTTGGTTTTCTCCAGCCAGCTCTCTGTAGTGCTATTGTTTACATCCATACACAGATTATGCTGTATTAACCTCTCCAGGCTAAGTTGCTGTTATATATGATGTTCAAAGGTGAAGTTTTATTCTGGATGGGGAAATCAATTTCAAACGAAGTAAAAGATTCCCTTCCTAGCTTGCTCCTTCTCTTTCCATGAGGCAGACTGTGCTCTTCTTGATGATCCTGCTTCTCTGGCACAAAAATGACTTTATGTTAAGTATCAACAGGAGAAGGTTTTCTCCAGCACTGGGAGGGAGAATTGAAATGCCTTCAGTAGGTACACCCACAGCTGTCCTGTGAGGAAAGGGAAACCAGATGAGTTCCTTCTGTCCTAGCTGCCCTAAGGATTTGTTGGCATTGAGCAGACATCCACCCCTGCCTTCCCATTCCACTCACCGGCCTTGTGGTGGTTCTGCTGAACTTGAACTGAGGGAAAAGGAAGCAAGATTTTGGTTAAAAAATGCTGGGTTGTAATCTAGGGAACATAAAGACACAGCTTAAATGAAAACACATAAAATGCTTGTCTATCTACTATGTTTTGTACTGTCAGGGGCTGGGGAAAATCTGCTGGATAATCATATCTCTGTTGGTAGAAACTGCTGTCGCTCAGCCCTTTGTTTATTTTTTTCCATTAATTATCCTGTGATTAAAACTGTAGATTCCTCCCATGCATTGCATAACTTTTACTCTGAGAGCACTTTCCTCACTGACCTCAGCTAGGTGTCTAGGGAGAACCCTTCTGCCTCCCTGGCTTGTGTGGCGAGAGTTCAATCTCTTCTTGCAGTTACCTTGGGGAGGAGAGGAGAGCAGGCAGAGGCAGAGAAAGAGAAAGAGGAGAGGGAAAAGCTAAGCTACTATTGGACACCTGCTCCTGCTAAAAGTGTTCAGTACCTCTCCAACTTCTGAGAGCTTGAGATGAACCACTGCTTTGGAGCAGCCCAGGATCCCACAGCAGGGCACTTGGGATAATGCCAAACCCCTGGTCAACACTCTGTGTGAGATTTGGTGGCACAGCTACTAAGAGCAAAGCTACAGAGAGGTGTTTCCTTGCTCAGAGCACATGATCAAGCTTTGGTACCTTCATAGTTCAGTTCCTGGTATGTAATCTGTACATACAGACTACACCTTCCTGGTTCCTGCCAGCTCTGGGTGCTTCTCACTGAAACACCCCTCAGAAGCACACAGAAAGGCACAGCTAAGGGATAGAGGCTGTCAGATTAAAGGAAAAGGGAAGAGGGGCTGTGTATTGTTACCTCTGTCTTCAGTGGAGAAAGAATACTATTTTCGCACATCTGTGCTAAATCAAACACTGATTTTTCACTCCTGACATTAATACATTAGGTGTGGAAGTCACACTGCTGACCTGTAAAGTTCCTTTGAGGAATGCATTGCTCTTCACTTGGGAAGAGCAAGACAATAAACAAGTAAGAGTCCTCACCTTAGACTGAAGATCTACCATCCCCTCATCTTTTGTCTCACACCGTATGCCAAGATTTATGGAGTAAAATTCCAAAAGAGTGAGGAAACTGAAGCGCTGCCTTTTGCTCTAGAGAAGAAAGAGATCCGTCCTTGAAATCTCACATAGGAAATTCCCCAGCTTCTTCTGGCTGGGACCGTGAGTCTGAGGGAAGGGCCTGATGTAAGTGAGCAGTCAGCTACTGTTTAGAATACAGCATTGATTTGGGAACACAGGAAGGAAAGCATTGAAAAAGTCAGTTTGGATTTATAAGAAAAATCCTATGCCAAGGAAACAATCTCTGTTGGGATTTCCACACAGGGGAACTGCTTCTCACTTTTGACATCGTGTGCTGGCATGCATGACAGGAATCACTGCGTTCATTCCCTGCTGGGACACTCTCCTTGTCATTAGAGGCTGTCCTTGTAACTAATACCTTAATTTGCAGTTTCAGGTGAGAGACTTGTAACACCTGCACTAATGGTGATGAAGAGACTGGCTTATTCTGACAGGAAGTTTCTGAAGGTTGTGCAGAGAGAAGCAACTTGAGACAGCAACTTTTCCTGCACTCGCACCTGTTCTGCAGGTAAAGAAAAGACACTTCCTTCACACCTGACAGCTCAATACTATCTCTAGGCTCATTAAAGAAACAAAAAGAGGGAATGCCAGTCCCCTGGTGCTTCTCTTTCTGCTTTTCACAAGCATGGAGATTTCAGGGGATTCCAACATGCTTTAAAACAAGTGACACATCCTAGGGACTAGCATGTGGAGGGACTGCAGTTCTGATAGCCTCAGGATGGTCTAAGAGGTACAGGATCACTGCCTCCTGCCTGGGATCTTTCTCTACCTCCCTGCACTTACACAGGGTTGTGGAGGCAGCTGTATCCTGACAATGCCTCCTGATGAGAAGGAGAGAAAGGTTGTGCTGAGAGATGACGAAGCAGGCTCAGTTCATGCCTTCAGAAAGCTGGTGAGAGGCAGAGAGATGAGGGAAGAAGGCTCTAGTTGCTCAACATGCCAAAAAGCCCATGTCTTCAGGTCAGTCAGCTCTCCTCCTGAGTGAGGCTGTATTCAGCTCTCCTGGTCCTCTGGGGCCAATCATCACTGTGAAAAGCCAGGCCAGGTCTTGAGAGAAAACCAGAGATACAGTGGTCAGCCACCTTCAGTTAAAAAAAAAAATTGGAAAAGATGAAAATAAAATTCTGGACTGTGCCAGGGGGACTGAAAAGCACCCTCACCCCTGCCAAGCAGAGCAAACCTCATCACAGGGAGGGCAACCAGTTGTGAGCAGAGAGACATGCCAGTCTGCCAGGCTCTCTGCTAAATACCAGGGAGCTGCTTGGAACCCCACAAATACACACAGCAACTGCAGTGGCCAGTACTCACATGCAAACCCTCTCTCACAGGTAGAGACATTTCCTGTGCAGGACCTAGGAGGAAGCACTACGAGATTCTGATATTACAGTGAGAGACAGAGAATGTCTAAGTGCCGTCCCACACTTGAATTTGAGCAGGACATTAAGGCTACAGTGAGAGAATGAGAGAATGTAAGAATGAAATCTCTGATGACCACACCAACCTTTAGGCTCTTGTCTCATCAAAAGGAAGACTTGCCCCATAGCTGCTCATGGAGCTGATGCAGGGAGCAGATGTTACTGCTTTTCTCTGTCTACCCCTTCTTCTTCAAACTCCCTTCAAAGGCCTTTACAGAGATATTGTCTTCTTCAAGTTACGTGGATAGAAACGTCAAACCTTGATTGCAGCCATGAATCTGCTCATGAACTCTGCTGGCTGCAATGCCACAGAGCTGCCTTAAAGCTCTCTTAAAAATGTGAGGCATTCCAGTCATTTTAATTACTGTGCATTGCATAAGCCAGAAACCAGTTCATACAAAGGAACAACAGAAAAGTGATTTTCAATTGCTCTCACTCTCTTCTGTATTTAGTGCAGCCTCCAAAGCTCTGAGAACACCAGCTCTTATTACCATTTGAAGCACTTCATCTATTTGAAATCTCTTTGTTCAGTCACTTAATGCTATTGATGCAGTTTAGAAGGGTTTAAAAAAGAAAATCAAAACTTCAATTTGGAAATGGCTACAGCAGCAGGAAAGCAAAACAAGAGAAATGGAAAGACTTATTATAAACAAAAATGATAGAAAATTAATTGCTTGGAATGAGGCATAGGCAGGTAGAACCAAGCAAATCACGTCGTGTCCTTCCCTCCCAGATTCTGTCAGACCATCTAATCACAGCCTCCTGGCTTGAACCCTGCATGGTACTGAGCCCTTTGGCCCAGGTCCAGAAATGCACTTAAGCTTATATTTAACTTTGTGTATGTAAATGGTTCTGTTGACTTCAGTAGAGTATCTTGTGTGCTAAAAGTTGAACATGTGCCTTAGTGTTTTGCTGGATTTGGGCCAAAGAGCACAGTCATGTGCAGGAAACATTTTCAGCTTGATAAGGCTGTTAAAAGATATTTCCTGGTTACTCTTCTGCAGCTGATGCCACATCACAGCCTGATTGGAGGATCCCCACACTACCGAGAGGGTGATTTCATATTCCACAACCCTTTATAATGTAATATTTTGTGGTGCCTACAGTCTGCTCCAGGCTGGGTGCTCTCAGTGGGCACAATCTGTAAAGGATCCTTGAAGACTGAACACGGGATAGAACTGTTAGAGCTGATGAAGATTTAATGGTATACCTTCAATGAAAAGCTTGGGAGTGGGATGTCGTGTTACCTATGTCTGGCTTGCAGACAGGAAGGTGACATAATTCCTTTGCAACCTCAGAGAAAGAGATCAAATGAATTTTTTTGGTATGTATTTATAGAATCAAAGACATTTTTGAAGAAGGAGCCTTCTCATTTGAAATAGCATGTAAAGTTCACTGATACAATGGTGGAATTAATAGGCTCTAAAACTGGAGTGTTACCAACCACTACATGGGGCATTTGTCAGGGTATTTTTCTCTGGTGGTAGTGGGCTCTCTCTCTCTCTTGCTTTCTCTCAAACCTCCACCCTGGTGTGGTTTTTTTTTNCCTTCGGTACTGAAGCAGCCGGCATCCCTTACAATGAAATGTGATCAGAAGCCAAGTGAACATGCCTTTAGTTCATATCTCAGTCTCTGCCCCTGGTTCCAGGATGGTCTTGTGGAAGGAAAATGATGATGTTAATGTGCTCCTGATATAAACTATCTGTGAAAGCAGAAGGTAGTTTTCCTCCCTGAAATTTAAATACGACACCCAGCTGAACATGTTTCGTTTTCCAAATAGTCGGTTCTTTAGGCATTGCGAAGGAGCCGGCTCCATCGGCGAAGGTCGGAACCATCTCTTGCAGCGCACTGCCCCCTAGCACTGCCGCGCACATTCCTGCAGGACAGAGGGGAGGACACTTCGCCCAGTCAACAACACCTGCGGGACATGGCTTTCCCTGGGAATTTTCACACCAACTATTGACCCAGCCCGGTCATGCTTGGCTTGCGGGATCCGACAAGATCACAGCATGAAGTTGTGTGGCTGCTCGGTAAGGCAGAGAGATCCTTAATTGTGTTCAGCAGTGTGTTTCTTGATGGAGGACGGGAATAACATAGATTTCTTTATTTGGTGACATTAACCAAACGTGAACTTGAATTTTCTCAAATGAAGATCGAGGTCTCTACTTTCCCCTTCTTTCAATGCTACCTTTTTTACGGCCATATAAGGCTTCAAGTTTTATCTGAGCAAAGGAGCAGAATGATAGTTTTTATTTTATTTTTTTCCCTTTGCAGTTTCTCCCATGCAGACAGGGCATAGAAGAGGAATTCAGAGAGAATTCTCCTTTCAGTTCCTTCATTGACTTTCTCTGTTACTCTGACGCAATTACCAATATTTTCTTACGTAAATAAACACTCAGAATCCTTGCCTGGCTCTTTCAGAGTTCACTTCGCTGGCAGATCTTAAAGGGGAGAGGCTAATATTGAATATCTAATGGATATTATCAGAGGATAACATAGAATATCTCTATTTACAGATGATAAAATGAGTGTATAGGCAGATTAAACTATTTAACAAAGGCCTCTAGCAGGCCACTGGCCAGACTGGGCTTTCCTGAGTATGACTTACCTGTACTTTACAAAAATAATGCACTCTGGTTTCTGTGTGTGAAGTGTACTCTTCAAGTGGCAAATAAATATTGTTCTTATTGTACAGTATCCAGTCCTGGTTGAAAAAATCCTGCATCCCTACTACTGTAGAGAAGTGCATCTCTTTGAAAAAGAATATCTAAGTGTAAAAAATGCCGGTGAATCAGCTAAGCCCTGACTAAACACAGGTATTACTACTCCAGGCAATGATAATACAAGCATGAAAAAACTTTCTGGATCACCTCCCAAACAGTGGTATAGAAGACAGTGTTAAGCCTTGCCATACAGACAGCCTCCATCCCTTCCAAAGAGACGTGCCCAGCCCTTGGATCAAGCCGTGTCACTCCTCTTCATCTGATTACTTCTCTGGATTATACCCGAAAAGTGAACTAGTTCCTGCAATCAGCACAAACTTGGTGTCATTTTAACCAGCTTGGTCAGCCTCACTGTAAACAAGCTACTTCCATACCTTGGAGGGCCCTGTGGAACTTCAGTAATTTCTAGGCTCCTTCCCCTCCCATTTCAGAAATCAAGAAGGTGACTAAAGGGTTTGTTTTACAGTCTCCTCTGAATGTGTCCTGCATCTGTGTATCACAGACACTCAGCATTTACACAGCATCCAACAGTTTAAAAGCTTGTTACAAAGCATTTAGCTTGTTAGTCCTCGGAAAACACAGGAAAGGTGTTATTATAGGAGTGAAGAAACATACTCAGGGGAGTTACTTGGCCAGAGAGCGAAGGGAGGTGGTGCAGGAGCTGTGATTATAATCTAGTTGTGTGTGGGCCAAACTCTCCCTTATTTACACCAGTGCCAGGTTTTGGCAGAATTTCACTTCTCTCAGATATTGATCTGAGATGTTGATGGGCCAGGTGTATCACGATGTTGGTGGATATCAAACTTTTTACAACAACAAAGAAAAAATGAGAGTGTCAGACACACCTCATTTTTCTTCCGTGTTACTCTGCTGAGGCAGGTGGAGTTGTTCCGTGTTTACACCCAGTGAGACTGAAATGACAGTCCACCCAATCTGATGGATCCAGCTTCACTTGCAGTACCTTGAACACACAGTCCAACTACCTAAAGGATGTTTTGTGTAGGGTTTCCCGTATTGCAATTTGGGCCCTAAATTTATGTCTAAATTGAATTGACCTGTTCAATACTCTCATACACACTTACAGGACCCGTTAGCACCTCAACACCATCTGATTTTTTCAGTGTATTCACTAATACACATTCCTGAGCAGCTCCCGTCACTATTATCCCATGACACAGGGATTTGAAGCACAGTGAGGCAAAGCTGTCACACAGGTTGTCTGTGTCACAGTGAGGATAGGAACTTTTGTTTTCCTCTGCTGGTATTGTAACCTTGATCCCTACTGACAACACCCATCCTGAAGCTTTTGCCTACCGATACTCCAAATTAAAGCCTGTGCTTCCATAAGACAGGAGATTTTAATTTTATATGGATGGTATGATTAAAGAAAAGGTATAGGCAGGCTGTGCTTCACCCAGATGGAGCAGAATTGTAAATCTAAAGACTTAGCTGACTATATAGAAATTTAGGACAGCTGGTCCCTGGCCTTTAATACCAGCATAATTTATAACTAGATGTGCTTAAGTCTTGTAAACCCCGTGGAAAGTACTCTGACATTATATACACTGGTTTGATACTGTGATTAATCACCCCTCAGTCCCCTTTGGAGGATAATAAGGCTGTCTGTATCATGCAGCTGGCAATCTCCTTCCTTACAGTCCCAGCTCTTCTATAACATTTACATTTCTACAGCTGATAGAAATTTATGGCTCCGAAAGGGGATAAAGGAAAACAAAACAAACAGGACATTTCTATAAATTCCACTAAAGCTGCTCTGCCGAAATATACTTTTGAGATTAAATGTTGGGAGTGCCCGGGTTAGATACAACACTGTTTTTTTCCAGCTTGGTTTTAGCAGTTTATGACCCCTTTCTGACTGAAAGGCCAGAGAAGTGGAATTGCTGGGTGGTGGTGAACGAGCATTCGAGCAGGATTAAAAACATTCAGGGCAAAATCCTGGTTTACAGTTCAGATAAGTCTTGTCCTTCTTTTCCCCCATTCTCTTTCTTCTGCCTGTTGGAAGAGGAGAAGCATCAGCACACTGCACTTGTGCGTTTTCTGATCGCTGTCTGAAAGCTCTTTGGAAGAGAGTGAATAGTGTGCCATCGCCTCCAGTCTGAAGTCAGTTTGCAGACAGCCCAGCTGGATTGAAGGGAAACAGCCCAAGATTCCCGAGCGAACCGCAAGCCCCGTGTGTACGTTTTCCAGGTGCCCTGAGTAGCGGCGCGGGGCGGGGGAGGCTGTGACAGCCTGGGGCGGACACTCGGCGGCACGAGGGAGGTACAGCGGGTAGGGAGCGCGGTTCCCCCGCCCCGCGGCACCGGGAGGGGCTCGGAGCGGGCCGGGGCCGGGGCCGGGNCGATGAGGTAATGCGGGGCTGCCATTGGCCGCGCGCGGCGGCGCCCCCGGAGCGCGAGCGCCGCGAGCCGGGTATAACTCCGCGCGCCGGCCCCGCTCTGCCCGCACCGCGCCGCGCCGCACCTCAGCTCCCCTCAGCTCCGCTCCGCTCCCCTCCCGCACCGTCCCGCCGAGCGAGGGCTGCGCTGCAGAGCCGGCCGGAGAGACTGAGACAGAGGCAGGGCAGGCAGCCGCGGCGCACGGGCTGTTAGCGAGCAACTATAAAGTCAGGCGAACCCAGCAGCAGTCGCCTCCCGCTCCGCAGAAGTGAGGAGGCACCTCGGGGGCAACATGACGGCGTGGCTGAGCTTCCTCGTCGTGTTCCTGTGCAGCTGGAGCCTGCGGGACTCGGTGGTGGAGACTTGCACTTGCGTCCCCATCCATCCGCAGGACGCTTTCTGCAACTCCGACATCGGTAAGTGCCGCCGCCCGGCAGCCGCCCGGGAGGGCTCGGGGGAACCGGGGAGTTCCCGGGACCCCGGGGGGTGCGGGCAGCAGCCCGGCTGTCCCCGCAGGGCAGCCGCCGTCCCGCGAGTCCCGCAGCGAGAGCAGAGGTGCGGCGGTCACACCGGAGAGCCGTGATCTGACTTCCCAAGGGTTTGGCTCCGTCGCTGCCGCAGACGCCTGGGTTGGTAAGAGGAGAGGCGTGTGGTGGCGGATCCCCGCCCAGCCCTCCTAAGCCCTGTCCCGCAGCAGCCTCTCCCAGAAGTGCCTTAAACAAATCAGTGATTGTTAGAGTGGCATGTTCCCTACAGCAGGACAGAAACACAATTGGAGGTGTAGGCTGCCAAAATTTCCTGCTCAACTTGGAGACAAGAAGTAGGAGGCAGGATTAGGATGGGTTCTCCCCAGCCAGGAAACCGCCCGTGGCGGCTGGTGTTGGAGGTGCGGCTCACCCAGGCTTGTGGTGCTGTGCCCGTAACACTGGGAAGGGCTGGAGAAGCAGGTACCAAGTGTACTCCAGGCTTTCTGTATGCTGCGCTGTGGTCTTTGCAGCTGTGGGAGGTATGCAAACCTGCACGCTTTTGGGAAAGTTGAAACACTTCAATTGGATCCTGTCTGATGTTTTCCACTATGGGCTTCAGCATCTTTGTTACACTAACTTTACGTAGGGCGCAAGGACAGCACTAAAAATCCCTGAGGAGGCGGTAATAGAGATCCTGTTCACAAGTTTGTTGGCTTGCTTGTGGCCAAGGGTGGGTAACAAAATACAGTTGCTGCTTAGTAACTCTTCCATGGAACAGTATATGAAATCAATTAGTTGTGTCCTTTGAGCTACTACTGGACACATGTCCATGTAATGGTAAATACAAGCTGTCACTTTAGCAGTGGTGAGTGCACGCACAAGTGGAGTCTCCTGCCTTCTCTGTAGGTTGTCTTAGTAGCACAGCATAAAAGGGGATGGGGACTTTGCGCTGCTGGTACCCACATGGTGCTGACTCTGAGTAGAGTCTGCAAAGAATTCCTCCTGGCAAGTGCTGTGGAAGTTAAATAGAAAATAATTCTCACTGCAGCAGAACACCCATTGCTATGAATGCTGTCAGTAGCCTTTTCAAGTTAGCCAAGGTTAGCGGCAAAAGATCAACCTCTTGCCTTCAGTTCTTCTACGGAAACTGCAGTTGTGCCTGGTTATGTTTAGTTTATATAGTGTATCTGCTCCTGAATGCCAAAAAATCCATTCCATGTTAAAAGCTGTGGGAAAGTTACAGTTTGCTTCAGTGATGACAGCCTGGAAAACATTTATAAAATAGTTTTATAGTGGGGAATTCTTCCAGGAAACTGAAGTATTCAAACTTCTGTTGCCATTTTCATAGTTTGGATCAAGAAGTGTGCCACCTAAGTGGCAACTGCCAGGGAGATTGTCCTTTCTGTGAAAATGAGACTGGGAAACTTTTTCCACACCAAAAGCTGATGGCATCATGTGGCCTTCATTAGCTGCATTTTGGGAGAAGGACTGCTTTCTTACTCTGGTTAGGTCATGCTATAATAGATTAGGGGCAATTTCAGTTCAATTCAACTTTTTAAAATGGTATTAAATACGTTTTTGTAATGAATACACACTGAATGTATTTTTACTAGATGCAAAAGTGACTAGGAGTAAACTATGAAGTTTCATATAACAGTGCTCCTAAACTTTAGGGCACAAAGTTTTTCTGTTTCCTACTCTGATTTATGGTTGAGTTCAAAGTCTTCTCCTTCATCTTTCCTTTCTCTCTTCTGGGCTCTTCATTATATCTCAAGCCTTGGCTTTGCTCTGATGCAAAGTAGTTCAAAAAGTTGACGTCTCTGGGGTTGTCATGCCTTCAGACATCACAGCAATGCAAAGGAAGAGAAGCTTGAGGGGAAAGAGAAACCCATTCGAGTAAATTACTTGAATGCAAGTTTGGTTAAGACTGCAGGTCTCTGATGGGTTGAAGCAAAAGCAAATCCTTACATTTGCTAGAACTGTCTGGAAAATGTGATATTTCTGCAGGCTGATTTTAGTAAATGCTGTCATGTTCTTCATATGTGGAAAGGACAAAAAGCACGCTAAAGCTTTCTGGCTTTGGAGGAGTTAATCATCTCCATGGAAACTGATGGCAGTGTACTAGTGCAGTGTTTAGACAGACTAAACTACACGCTGGGTTATAAAACACATTGTGGGGAAGAAAGGGACTTGGCAGCAAGTTTTTATCGCTCTTGAAACTTCTGACAAAATACCAGCTCTAAAGGGAGGAGTCAGTGCACTAAGGGCTGGAGCAAAAGAGGGTTTTAAAACAGCTCCTAAAACAATATAAGAAATTAACTAGCTAGGTGGCAGCCTTGGAGAGGCTTTTCATCTTCAGAAGCACTGGATTTTGAAGAAGGAGAAGAAAACTTTTAGTTGAGGACTGTAATGCAAACTTCTACTGTTGGTGTTTCATGCTTAACCAGTGAAGTCCTACTCTCAAGTTTATTCTCGTCTCCTTTAATCTGGTCTCACTAGACGTTTAATTTTTCATTTTCTTGTGGCTCAGTTCTGATACAGCCTCCCAACCCTGTAGTCATTAGAAGGTTTTAATCTTTAGAGAAACAGATGGTCAAATAAACCCATTGGAAAGGGCAGAATTTCAATATGTGCATCCTTTGAAAGTGAAGTTTGTGGTCTTTGAAGGAATCTTGAACTTCATAAGTAACAATATATATACATTTCTTAATTTAAAAAAAGGAGGGAGGGGAGGAAAAAAGAGGTACTACTGCTAGAGTGGTCACAAGGGGTGTTTTCACTCAGCCTGAGTGTTCCAGCATGATGAAAGGAGCAAAAGTGAAGAGGTGTGTCTTATCTGGTCCTATGGGGTCAATCAATAATAAAATTGCTGTTTTAACTCTTGGCTTTCTTTCTTTAACGGGATCAGTAAGTGCCAGAAGAGGCAGTACCATAATTGGACAAACAGCAACTGCTATGATTTGCCATCTGAACTTTGCTTCCTCCACTCCCGCCCTCTGTCTACGACCCCTTCCAGATGTGAATATTTTTCTTTTGTTTGAATTAAGAGACCTTTTGAAAGAACAGACACTAGGCATGCTTTGTTCTTTTGTGACAAAGCTGTGACATTTCCAGCTGGACATAGCTGACATGAAAGGGACTTGTTTGTCCTTTTTTTGCATGAACAGCAGGAACTTTTGAGCTTGGCTGCTGAATATTGAATTCACAGGTTTGGAAAACACCTCCTGCTTGGCCCCCTCTGCCCCGCATCTCCTTTCAAAAGATAAAAAAAAAAAAAAAAAGGAAGAAAATATGTGAAATTGCAGACTGCATTTTGACAAACCAGTCTGCAAGTGATAAAGTACTTTGTTCACTCCACAGCTGTCTCACTGCTATCTTGTGCATATACTTTAGAGAAGAGCTATGGCACTATTAGATGTCTCTTACCTAAGTTCAAAGAAGCTCAAAATAACATTCCTGTGTATGGTTTGTGTTGAGGGAAGAAATACCTGTATCAGTAAGGATGCCAGGGGGTAGTGCTCCTCTCTGTTCTAAATAACCTCACTCTTGGTGAGATGGAGTTGGCAAGCTCTGGGGAGGTGAAGGTAAGTTCTTAAGGGTCCCTTGGTGCTGTGAAAGCCATTCTGTATTCCATCCTCCTATACTCATGGCACTGAGCTCACAACACCTGCAGTGGCTCCCATCCTTTGAACTGAGAATGTGAGAGAAGAGCAAGAAAGAAGCAGCAGAGAAGGAGGAAACTTGTGAATTTGTTTGGCCCGGAGTCTAAGCACCCAATTGAAAACCTGCCCTTTCACTGGTTTTCTTGAGTTGGTCATTTCACCTTCTCACTAAAAAGCTAAAAGAGATGTGCAGAACACTTGATCATGCATGAGATTTTGAACATGCTTTCTTTACCTTGTTGTAGTCACATCAAATGTGCTGTCTTAGCCTTCAAGGCAGACAGGTAAGGTCTGCCAGACTGATTTAAAAGTTCTAGTAAACCATCTCCAATTAATTATACCAGTCTTTAGAGTTGAGATGAATTTAAGACAATTTTTTTGGTTAAATGTTGTGGTAATGGTTGGAAAAGTGTATCCACTTTGGAATCAGACTTTTGTCGAGGAACTAATGATGTGATTTTATTTTTAGACTTGACTTCCCTTGGAGGCATTTTAGAAGCAGGAAATCTGAGAAGCATCCTGTAAAGCTTCAAAAAATAATAAGAAAAAGTACTGCAAATTTCATTTTACATGGGGAGAAATGGAGACTTGTTTAACTTCTATGGAATTACAATGTCCATGGGTAAAAACTTTGTTGAAAGAGGGTGTTCCTTGTGATGGGTCATGTCTCCTGACAGAAAGATGGCCACTCTCAGCTGAATTGTCCTATTTTGTAGAAGTGGAAATAGAAGTTGCTTCGTTGTTGTTGGGGGTTTTTTTGGGGTTTTTTTGTGTGTTGTTATTTGCAATTTTAGTCCTTAAAAGACTAGTGGGATGTGGAGTAGTCAATTGTCCAAATGTATGTATTAAAAAATAAAAGTGGTGGAAATTACTGCTTGGAAGATGTACTGCAGAATGTTGTATCTTTTTATTATTGCATATGCTTACTCCAGATTTCCTGCAGGAAGTGTCTCCAGCAAGGCCTCTGAACCAGCGGAGAGCCAGCTGTTGTAACCTTAAGCCTTGGAGCTCCTGCTTTATGTAGACATGTCTTCCCTTCTTATTTTCACTGATTTCCCACATGTTCTTTAGAACTCTCCACCTGCCAATTGCTCCTCTGATGTTTTTGGACAGAAGTGGGCTAGTGGGAACAGAGTTATGTGCAGCCATACGCAGTACTAGGGTTTTTCATCTGGATTTGGGAAGGACTTGCCTTATTCATGTTGGTTTTTCAGGATGAGCAGATTTGATTGTTTGACCATAGGAGAAGTGGCACAAGGTGACAAATTCATTCTCAGCTTCATCAGTGAACTTTCCTTTTTCCAAGACACTAATACAGTTAGTCCTGCACTTTCAGAGGATATGGCAACTGAGTTGCATCTGATGAAATGGATCTCTGTACTCAAGTGCAATCCCAGCCAGGGTGGGTGGGGCCAAGAATTTTTAGTAGGAGCACTCATTGAGTCACCTTGCCTTAAGTTGGATGTTAAAACTATTAGGATGGAAACTTAGTTTAATGATGTAACAATGCTGTCTAAGGTCAGACTTCTGTTTCCTCACAGCTCCAATATCATGTGGTGCTCTTCTGTAGCCCAACCAAGCATGCATCACTGAAGGAAGGAGCCCATTTGGTCTGGGCAGGAGGTCTTGCCATTAAATGAAAACTTCCACCAGATGCTCTCTGGGAGTTTGTGAGAGCTGGTAAACCTGAGAGGACAGCTTGGTTCGAGTTAGCAGGCAAGACCAGGCATGCTGTGTTTGTCAGCTCTGAACCAGACTAAGCTAAGGAACTTATTTTCAATCCTAATAATGTCAGCAGTGCCTGCGTTTGAGTTTCCCTATAATTATGGCCTTTTTTTTACATTTCAAGATGAAGAAGTTTTTGCTCTAATGTGCTGCTTATTGCTCTAGACTTTCAGGGTATGAGTCTGTCTTTCACATGATAATATAAATTGGAAGCAAATTATACTGGTAAAATGATAGTAGTGTAGAAGATGAGAGGAAAATTATGCCTTCAAGCACCAATTAGTTATGTAAATGCAGAGTTCATTAAAGGCCTACAGTAGCTCATCTAAACCTCTGAAGAATGTCCACATGTGACACTCGAAATTTTACTGGCAGAATTTTATTGGGCTCTTACTACTCTTTAAGCTTACTGTCCTTCCATAGACTTCTCTGAGACAAGGCTGATCAGAGCAGCTGACTGCATTTGAAACCATTGCAAGACTGTTTCAACTTTTCCACAGCTTTGTGGCACTGAACACTCTTTGCAAATTGCTCAGCTGAAGGTCAACCTATTTGGCAGCCCTCTATGTAGATGTACTCAGGGCTCATGGGAGGGATGCACACTGCTGGGGCTTTATCACTTCTCTGCCCACCAGTGACAGGACTACCAGTGCTATTTGCCCATAGTGGGCTAGGGCCTTATTTAAAACTAGGACTAAACTGGGTCTTCTTTGGAATAGCTTGAGAAAAGAATGTTAACCAGTGTGAATTTCAAATTTCTGCTATTTGAAAGTATTAGGCTGGTGCTGGGCCTGAGGGAAATGAGACCAAGGTGGGTTAAATGGATTTAGACCCTCTTGTATGAGATCTAAAATCTGTCCTAGTAATGATTATGGAGAGGAAATACTGAACCTGTCTCATAAGCCTCATGTTCTGTGTAAGGCAGGTGCATTGCCACTTGTCTTGCCAGTATTTCACCACCTTGTATCAGGATTGGATTTGACTTGATCGTTTCAGGTTTCTAAGAGGAATGTTACAAACACTAGAGAGCTTAAAAGCTATTGTCAAAAACAAAGTTAACATTCTACTGTAATGTGAAGTGGATCTCATGAGTGGCCAGAGTGAAAACATAGTGTATTAACTGACAGTGTCTAATAACATAAAAATGCAAGTAATTTCACATAACCCTGATTACTTTATTTACTCAAAATTTCTGCCAGCTAGAAAAGATAGTGGGAGTCTTCTGGAAAAAAGACAGAAGTCTCTTGAGTTGCGTGGTGCTAAAATTAATGTTGACTATGAATAGTCCAAATTCCTGCTAGTGTTTATATAAGACCTTTCTAAAGGGCACTTTGAGCCCTTAGAAACAGTACACAGACAATAAAACTCTAGTTAAATAGCAGAGAGGTTCATATACAAAAAAATTATATCAAACCTCGTAAAAGTCAGCTATGGTTTGCCTGCGATGTAGAATCTCATTTTTACTTTAGGAAGAAAGGAGGTGGTTTGGGGTGTCCCTCCTTGGACAGAAATCTGCCAAGAACCAGCAGAGACCAGTGCTTGGGGAGTGGGGAGGCCATTGTCATCTTAGGGATATGGTCTTGGCCTGTGCTAGTGGGCAACTAGAGGTCTCTGTTAGCAGGCTCAGCTTTGAAAACTTCTGTCTTTATTACAGGTTGGGGAAGAGAATGGCCACAGCAACAGGCTCAGTGGGAAAGCTGTAACAGGAGAAGGTATTTAGGAGCTGCAGGAGTGGCAAAGGCCCTCCAGAGACTATCTCAGAGTATAAGGAGAAGAGAAGGATTCCTGGAGAAGGTAGAGGTGCAGTGTGGAAGCCCCGATGCAGAGCTAGTACAGGCTGGTCAAGCTAGGAGGAGTCACTAGCTGTGACACAAGGTAGGCCACCCCATCTGGAGCTATGGGAACTATGTGGGACATGCCTAAGATGGATCTTATCCATCCAGGAGAGTGAGTGTATACTTGGGCTTCAAGGAACACTTAAGTAGGAGAACCCCCATAATAGAATCTGATGTTCTACTGATTGATCCCTAACAGCCTGTAGCATGTTTATTTCTGACTGGCAATCAAGGCTTAGGCTTTGAAAAACCCTGGCTGTGTGGACTGGCCAGGGACAGAGCACATGCCCTTTACTCTAACTGGACTCAAGCCAAGCTGTTGCCTTCCTCCATTCAGGTGAATGCAAAGTTCCTTCAAACAGCCCTTCAAGAAGTGCAGGTTGTATGGGTGTGTGTGCAGGGCTTGGTCTTTGGTTTTTGCCAGGTGAGTTACAAGGCAAATACTGCTTAGCTGGAAAATGATTCACACTGAGCAGCAGGAGAAGCAAATGAAATGAAGCCATATATAACATGCTGTCTAAAGGTACTTTTGAGATACCTGATGTAGTAACCTATCCAGGAGATCAAAGGAGGGTGGCAAATGGCAGAGCTATCATTGTTCAACACATTGTTACTGATCCTGGGCAAAAATACACACTAAAAAAAATATACAATCTCCCTTAGCTACCCATCTGTTTCTAAAGTGTCAGAGCTCTGTAATCCTGCTGGTTCATAAGAGTTTAGAACCAGTTTATTGGGGAGGTAAAAAAAGGTATGTTAAAGGGCCCAAGGAAGAAAAAGAGACCTCACAGATTTTTCCTTTCTTAATTCCTCAGTTTTGACATAAAAAGGCCCAGCTTTCTGCTGGCCTGCATGATCACTGGTACTTTAGCAAGGCAGCTATAAATTGCACCAAATTTACACAAAACTTGAGCAGGTAACAATGGCTACACCAGGTGCAACAGCATGAAGGTAACACATTATTATTTCTTGCTCCCTACTGATTCATTAAAAAAAGAGTCACACAACAGCACATAGGAAACAGGAGTAGTTCTATTTCACAGGGCTATATTCAAAATGACCCAGGCTCCTGCTGGCCTAGAATGAAGGACTTGAATTTTAACTCCCTCATGATGCATTGTAATTACAGTAGGGAGACTTCAACATCTGTTTCCTTTTCTCCGTGTTTCCCTCAGTATTGGGTGTTACTGCAGTGAAGTCAGCAGGGAGGCATTATGTTAGTCTGTTAATTTTCTATAGAGGAGCACTGGAGCATTTGTTCAGACAACAAGTTCAATCTCTCATGCTCAGTGAATACACGGACAAGCAAAGATCTTGCTCCTCTGATGTTTAATCAGCCCTCTCAAATTTCATGGATCAGCTGTAAATAGGAAGCTCTCCCTCCAGTGAGCAGGTTTTGTTGTTGGTCTCCAAACAGTTAAAATATAAGGGAAAAATGTTCTTGCTTGTACCAAGACAGGAAAACCACAGAATGGAAAACTTCTGCTTAACTTTGAAAGACAGGAAATGGCTGGTGGTAGAAAGGGAACAGGTACAGGAGGAGTGAGCCAGGGGACATCTATGGAAAACCAGCTATTCCCCAGACACTTCTCCTTCAGTTCTGTGTTCTTTTGAGGTATGGAGTTCCAGGCTGACCCCCAGGCTCCAAGCCCTTTATACACTTTCCAAGCACCCGCCCCTGTTCCCTACTTCCTGCCTCCTCTGACACTGCTATAAATATCCCCCCTGCCTTTCATAGGTCCAGAGAAATGCACGTGCAGATAAAAGGGATCTGAGGTGACAGTATGAAAGAGCTTTTAGACCAGCTCTTGTGAAGTGAGTGACTGCTGGGTGCTCTGCTTTATCTTGTGAAGTGTGAGGTTGCTGGGTCTCCTGCTTTAAATTTCTTGAAGAGTGAAACATCCTCCTTGTTTATCATGCTCACCTCTGGATTAGGATACATGGGTCTGTTTCTAAGGAAATGATTTCTTCCAATAAATAATGTGCTACATATGACACAGAGCTGAAAGCTGAAAAATTCTGGTATTTGGGAGAATGTAGGGTGGGGAAAAGATGGAACTAGTTGAGAGACCACACTGCATGCAAAAGTATAGCACTTGCAATACTGAATATCTTAAATGCTTTGGTGAGGTGGATCAGTCCAAGAGGAAATAAAAAAGCAAAGTGATCCCTGGGGCACTTAAATAGCCATCATGTACAGTACTTCAATGGCCACAAAATACCCAGCCCTCCCTTAGCATCCTGCAGGGCAAAAATCACAAACCCAGAGAAGCGTGGGAAGACAAGAGCTGCAGTTCCTGTGCAAGAACTTCAGTATTGCAAAGGATTGTGCTGGGGTGAGGGCAGGATGAGTTCTTAAGCCCTTTGTTTTACTTTTTTAAATATGAAGAGCAGCACCTGTCCCTTTTTTATTTTTTTCCTTTTTTTTCATTCCCCAAGGGGTTGGGGATTAAGGATTTAGTTGGTTATTTCCTTAGAGGATGAAGATAAAAAAAGAGACTTCAATAAGTCTCTTTCCATCTTCTCTACAGACAGTATATTTTCAATAGAATTAAGCAGCTGTCCTGCTTTCCCCCACTGTGTAACAGTTTACAGCTTTACAGAGAAGCACAGAAATAGAAGATTTTATAATATCAGATAGAGCTTCTAGGTATACTTTAAGAGACCCCAAATTATCACAGGAAGGTTTTAAGGCATTCAAAGAGAAGCTCAACTAGATCATGTTGGCAAATAGCCAGTGACCCTTATCAGTATTTTGCCTTCAACACCTTTCCTTTGGAACAAACACACTGCAGCAGAACCTATGATAGTGAGTCATTTGCATCATCCAGCGAAGCTGGAGTCCTGATACTGATAAAATGTGCTTCTCAGAAGCCTGTTGTGGGATACTCTGACTTTCCCAAAGCTCCCTTCTCAGGCTGTCATCTTAATTCCTCATTATTAGAGATTGATTTAAGTTCCTTCCAGAACTCTTTAGAGGCATGCTGCAACTCTGGAGTCTATTTTTCTTTATCAGGATGAGTGTCTAATCTAGCTCCCACATGCATTATAAATTATACCTATCTCTTGAGTTTGCCAGTGTGTTTTGGTTTCCTCTTTTTCTGTTTGACTGGGAGGCCAACAGGGTGGGAAGCAGGTCCTTGCCAGCCTTTATTCCAATGGCATGCTTAATTTGACTGAAGAAATGGTGTAGATTGAGAGAATCAGACCGCACCTGTCTGGTATATTTGGCTGTATGGGAAACAAAGCTTTCACTAGTACCGGAAAGTTTTCAAGCCAATAGGTTCCTTCCTGTCAGTGCAAGATCTCATGTTTGTTTCTGCATGCCCTTCTCTCACACCGATTTCCTCTAGTACTAATAGTTGTTGGAAGAGCTGGGTAAAGGAAAGCACCAGGTCTTTCTTTCCCTCCTGTCTCAGAAACTGCTTTCCTGTTTGTCCTTTATGCAGCGTGGCAGCTTGGGCTATTGACGTAAACTTTGTCCTTTGTGCTGTTCAAAGCTCTCCTCTTCCGAATTTGACACTGCCTGCTCACATCCTGACTGCTGTTTTGACACAAAGAAGGAGAGAGGACAGAACAAGATTCTAGGGTGGTAGTTGTCTTGGCACACCCTGGGGTTGACATTTTTGTGCAAGTTCTATGTTTGTTCATCAAACTGTCCTAAGGTCAGCATGTGGCAGGGTTCCTTCCAGCACATACTCCTCACTATATATGTGGACCAACACGGAAAGATCGATCAAAGTTGACACTGAAATACTGTGGTGGTGCTTTGAGGAAGCATCACTAGGTTGTACAGTTGAAAAATATGGCAAAGGCAGTTTTGGTTCAAAAAGATTCCCAGGTCCTGAATGGGAGGGAAAGAATTCAGAGGAGTTTTCTAAGAAGAGTTGCTTAGCCCACTTGGTTCCCTTCTCTGATGAAAACCCAGAGCTTGCAGTACCCATCTTAACTTGGGCAATTAGAACCAAAATGCTGGTGCGTGTAATTTCCCCACTAACTTTTGGACTGGATCTCTTTATTCTACTTTTCCTCATGTGAGCATCTCTGCTAGAGTTGCTGCAACGTGCTGTATTGTCATAAACATACTGAAATTCAGTAATGTGGACAATCATTGTACACCGGGATCAACAGGTGTTAAATAAAATAAAATAAATCTTGTTTTTGTATTCCCAGAGTAATTCCCTTGCCAAAGACCACTTAATGGAACTATATGCTCATGAGCTAGCTACGTGTTTGCCTGCCAGTGTAATAGCAAGATCAAGCAGGATCTGTAATGCTTTTACCCAGAAAAACACAACTATGTTTTGGTGAGATTTCACTATAATGATGGTGGTTTCAGATCCATTTTGGTTTTAGAATATATAGGCAGCAAAGTTAAAGCTGACAGAACCAGGCAATGCCAGTGTGCTTTCTGCAGAAGCAGTAATGTTTCAGCTATTCAAGATTATATTTCTTCTCTGCCCTGTTTGGAAGGTGGCAGGGGAATCCTTAATTGTCTTGTGTTTTCCTTAAAATCCCTTAACAGAAAATGTTACTGCAATCTGAGGCAAGGAGAATGTAATCTGTGGCTGTTTTACATAGTTGGATAATTTGTTGTTTTTGTTTTTAAGCCAACTTGTGACTCTCGGAGGCCAACACTGTTCCAAATCTTATTAATAGCAGTCCTTGACATTTTAGAGGTTTTATCTTTTCATTATTATTCATACATGCTCATTTCTGAATTTGCTAATGTGCACTTGCACTTCCCCAGCTTCCGTGCTTGTGGAAGGAAGCTGTAGAAGGAAACTGTGTGCACCAACAGCATGGTTTTGTTAACTGGGGTTCTGCTTATCCCACAGCGTATTGAAGTGAACGTGACACTATATATTGGAAAGCCACACCTCTGATTTTTCTCAGGGGGAAAAAAGCTGTGTAACTATTCTTAGCTGGTGTATTACATGTCAAATAAGGCAGTTCCAAGGGAATGAACAACTGCTATTCAGAGGGAGTACCTTTATGCTTCTGCCTTCTCCTCAGAGCTACAACAGTTCAGTGTTCTTGACTCAAAGTGTATCCTTGTGGCAGGGGAAAATCAGAGCCAGAGCAAGGCTGCCAAAGCCCAGACTTAGACGTGTGCCTCGTGTGCGTGTGTGTACATCTTGCGGTTCGGTGATGACCCTGGTGACTTCTTGAACTTTTAATGACAATGCAGCTGTCTGTTCATGGTGCTAATTAACCCAAAATCTGATTCCTCCCTCCCCCTCGTTATCCATTGCGTGAATGAGATGTGAAAACAAGAAGACGACTTTTCCCGTGCCCTTAGGGCTGTCTGAGCCTGGCAGCAGTGACCCTGCCTGAGTCGAACTGAAAGAGCTGCTGCGCAATGGCCCATACTCCTTTTTAATGGGTTGTTAAGATTCCACCTTCTCCCCCTCCCTCCAGTCCTGTAACAGTTCGGAGCGATATGGCACTTAGGGGAAAACAGCTGCAGGAATAACTTTTCTTTTGGAAGGCCAGAGACAGCTGTTCGGTTTGTAAGTCAAGGGATTCCTCCACTACTTATTTAGGGTGTGATCCCGCTCCAGTTAAAATCAGTAGAAAGATTCCAACTAAGTTCAGCAGGCAATTGAAGGAATGAGCTTCAGGAAGCAGCCTGTAATCAAACAATACTGCTTCAAAATGTTGGAAACAGCCAGAAAGGAAAAAGAGAGTGGGAAGGCATTTGTCACAGAGTTGACTTTCTGGCTTGCCTGCAGGCTCAAAGTACAAGCACTCCACAGGCCAATGTTTTACTTGAGGAACAGGTTAAATTAGTGTTTGTGGTATCCTAAGTTGCTTTTAAAAAATAGCTCTTGTGGGTCTACGTTCATTTAGAGTCTGCAGTGTTGACAGACTTTTATTGGCACAGTGAATTAAAAGACTGATGTTGAATGCTGATTTTAGTTCAGATAGTCTGAGACCATAGGGGATAATGGCTTACGTTTTGAAATTATGCAGGTTCTCAGCACCTGCAGCTTTCATTGGTATGCATTGACTTGCCACGTCTGAAAAATGAGGAGAAAAATGGAATTAGTCTTGCTTCTGTTATTAGAGATTGTTGTTGTCCCTGATTTATACAGTGAAAGAGAATGCTAGAAACTTGGTGAGGAGGGTCAGAATTTCTGTTTCATGAAGAATTTTGAAATGGTGGAAATTTATTCCATCTGAAATGTGAGGGAAAATGATAATATTGGGGTTTTCAGCATGGCACTTTCTGGGAAAAGTGATTTAGATGCATCTGAATCTAACATTTTGAAGGATTAATTCAAAATGTCTAATTTGAATGAAGGTGTAATTTCATGTCAACATTAAGACTTCAAGTGCAACTGAAGAGAATTGCTGATGAAGGATCAAAATAGGTTGAATTTTTTCTGAGAAAAAAAGGAGAAAACAATTTTGCTGAAGTCAATATTTTCCTTAGAAATTTGTGACTTAAACAAAGCCATGATTCCTGACAGGAAAAAGCCTTTCCAAAAACATGCCTTATGGCTTAACAGTAACAGCCTCCCCTTCTGGAAGTGCTGATTTTGATCAGGTTACGCGCAACTTCTCAAGCTGGGAGAGATTCCAGTTCATTAGTCCTTCGAGGTTTGTAGTTAGCTTTTTCTGAATGCTGAGAATTCTCTTTAAAACACAAATCTAGCTTTTCCTGAATGCTGAGAACTCCCTTTACAAGACAAACCTAGATTTCCTCAGCTTGCTCCAGTCCTTGTCAATGGACTATTCTCCTTGGGTTTGCTGCATTAATGAACAAACAAGTTTGCTTTGTGATTGTGTTGCTGCCAGTGGACTGAGACGAGGTATTTCCCCTTGTATTTCTGTTAGTTCCCTCCCTGTCAATGTTTAAACAAGCTTACACCTGTGTGCCAGGTGCGAGCTTAACTCCAGCCCTGAAAAGATGTCTCTTGGGAGGGTGGTTCATTACTCTGCCAAAATGGTCCTGTTACAGCAGTGTCTGAGGAGACCTAGACAGGCAGGAAGCAGTCAGGCTTGGTGGATACCCTGGAAATGATTACCCTTCTCTGTAAACATTCAGCACTGCAGTATCCAGAGAACTTCTACCTCCCAAACAGTTAATGGGCCTTGGAGCATTCAAAAATAGCCATCACTGTGCCAGGGCAGCTGTGAAATGATTATCCAACCGTATCTTGTGACCTTTAGGTTTTTTTCTAAAAAGTTACAAGGACACCTAAGAAGCAATATGGGAATGCAAGCTTGCCTCCCTCAAATTGGAAATTTATGGAAGTTTTCCATGAGAATTCTTTCAGAAGCTCTCAAAGTCCAGTAGCACAGATGAGATAAGTGACTGGTACGTTCACTTGAAGTGAATCTCCATCAGATTCATAGGGTCAGACTTGAGCATTTCCATTTAAAACCCACTTATTATCAATACTGTCTAAGAATAAAACAACATGCGTTAGTCTTTAATTTGTATAAATATGAAAAAAGTCAACAGTTGGTGCTAGACAGGCACTCTTAACCATTCAGTGTGTTCTCTGTGTTTACAG
Organism: Pachycephala philippinensis; assembly: GCA_013397055.1. Lineage (NCBI taxonomy): Eukaryota > Metazoa > Chordata > Aves > Passeriformes > Pachycephala > Pachycephala philippinensis. The sequence goes on from VWZT01011773.1 coordinate 427,467, forward strand.
AAGTCTGGCTAAGAGTCATAACTCATTAATAGGTCATTGGCAGCACTGAGGATGCATACAAGCATCCAAGTAATGATACACTACTTCTGGAAATCCATTTTGATTATGGTCTAGTGGGTTGTTCATGGACATGACACTTTGATGAAAAGTATGTATGAAGGAAGTGTGGGTAATAGAAGACTGAGATGGTTATACTGTTTCTCCCTCCACTGCAGTTTCCATGGAATACCTTAGGCTAGTCTGTCAGTAGGACAGTCAGGGAGTTTGGGCAAACTGTTTGAAGAAGAAAGGTGACTGGCCATTGCTATCTACCTTTCATGCTGTCAGTGCTCTGTGTCACTGCACTGGGAAAATCCTGCCTTCAGAGCCAGAGGATGTACAGCGTGCAGTATTTGTGTTACTCATGTAAAGAGCTGTTGCTTGTAGATGTTTCTAGAATTCCAGGTCTTCTCATTAGCTCTTTCTTGAGATGTCTGATATCACTCTCCTTTTTTTTTTTTTTTGAAACCTGATTTCCACAACAAATCAACACTGAGTTCTTCAGGCCTTCTAAGGTCAAAAATGAAGGATGATGCTTTGGAATGCAGCTATGACAGGGCACTACACGGACTTCTGGAAAGTTCTGGATAGGTGGGCAAATTGGACAAATTGCCTGACCTTGGCCTTTAGGCTGCTGGGAACTGTGATATGTGAGGCTCATTCTGGACTCAGGGAGGTCTTCTACTTTTTTAATGAACAGTGAATCAGGATCTGAGTGCTACATCTAAGGCTTTACATGGTGCTCAGACTCCAGGGTAAAATTCTTCATGTACTTAAGATCAGCTACATAGTAGTAATTACTGTGATTACATAACAGACATTAATAAAATGGGCAATTAGTAAATTCCTTAAGCATTATGATATAACCAGAACTGTGTCATGGACGTGTTCTCTGTATGTGAACAGTCTGAAGATGCTGGCAGCTTCAGAGCAATCAATGATGTCTCAACAATGGTGGGCAAAGATACTCTTTTCACTGGGGAAATTGTTTGAATGCAGGTTAAATTCCAGGGTCTGGCAGACCAAATATTAGGTCCTGTCAGGCACAGTGCAAATAGGAGCAGCAGAGCAGCACATGTAGGCCTGACCTGATTAAATATGTATACCTCTCTGGTGTGGACAGCTGCTTAGCCTGTCAATTTAGTGCAAGTTTTGTAATGCAGGAAGGAATTTGCAGGCCCACCCAGTACCCTTGAAATCTATACATGTTCCCAAACAGTTCTTCCTCTCTAGCTCCTACGTGCAAAATTGAGCATAAACCATGTGATCAGTGGAGTGCAGCCTCCTCACAGAATGCTGGCACCCGTCCCAGATGGGCAAGGTGCTGAAGCAAGGAGAGTCCTCTGAAGTAAGTTGATGAAGCAGGGAGTGTCCAGGCCTGTGGCTTTTGATAATCCCTCTTTTGAAAGGCTTACATGGGCTGTCAGAGATGCCCTATTTCTAATGCATAGATGAAAACTGCCTTCAGATGTTCTCTTTAGCAGGACTGTCTTTCCGCCTCCTCTTCCTCCTGTTGAAATGTTTGGTGCCCAGTTGGCTTGTGGATTGCACAGTGGGTTAAGAAAGACTAATAAATTGGCAGACTTGGCTCAAAAATTTTTCTACTGCATCCTTAAAAAATACAGTGATGAATTTATGATGCTTGTTACCCCTGGTTATACCCCAGGGGAAATCTAGCACTAAGGAGCAAAGACATGCCAGTTCTATGTGTCTGGTTTTGCAGAAGTCTCATTATTACTTGAAATGCAAGGTAATACCTACCAGGTTCAAGCCCTGGGCATTCACAGGTCAAGTGCTGGATCAGAGCATCTTCCCTCACCTCCTCTTTTCATGTATGCGAGCCATCTCTGGGCTGCTTAATGTAGACAGTGGGTTTGTTCTGAAACCTGGTAACAACTTGCAACACAACAGCCTACAGAAGAAATTACCATAGCCCAGTAAAGCAACTTATCTACAACTTTGCAGGCTGGGGACTTCCCTTTCTCAGCAAACCTGAAACTTCCTGGGTAATCGATAGTAAATAAAAAAAATTTTAAAAAAATAAAATTCAAAAGGGTGTGTCTACACTGCCTCTCCAACCTGAAATCTCATTGTGTACCCATTTTGATGTGCACCAGAAAGCAGAGGCATTTGAGGACTGTGTATTACCCTTATTTAGTCTCAACAGTACTTTGTTCTTTAAGGAGTGCCCATGGCCTCAAGAGAGAAAAAGTCTGCCCCATGTGAATCAGAGTGGGATTTCTGTGATTGTAGTAGGTTCTTAAAAATATCCGTTGATCCATTTTAATCACTTTAGCACTCGTTCTTGCAGTTTATTGTCATGATCTGTGGAAATGGAAGATCAGCCTCACTTACAACTGTATCACTAAATCACAGGCAAAGGACATGTTTTCTCCTTGCAGAGGCTGCTCCCCTAACTGTACTCTTTAGGCAATCCATCTCTCATCATATTCTCCAATTTGCTTTCCATGTTACTGCTCACTTGATGGGTTGGGAAATGATCAATGCCAGATGCACATTCCTTTCAGGCAGTAAATGCTCCTGCAGCAGTAAGTTATGTGCACTAGCTTCTTGTTTCATTAAAATCGCATATGGTTTCCATTTGCCCCTAATTGGTCTCACATCAGCTCTGCCATATTCTCTGAGTGGAAGGCTTAGACCTGTGGCTCCTTTGAACAATTCCAAAGAACTGTGGGAAACCAGAGCCTTGTCTCAGCCTGACTTCCCCTGGTCCTCTATGTACTGTGTCAAGAAGTACTTGATCTGGAAGAGAGGGCTGAACTAAATCTTACTCTGTTGCACCAATCTTATGTAGACAAAAGGAAATGGAAAAGGTGTTTTGAGCTGGGTATTGCTTTGAGTCATATGCTTGTTATTTTTATCCACTGTTGTAAGCTGGCTTTGGAAGTGCTTTTGTGTGTTGGTTTTGAAAACTATCTTTCCAACACTGCTAACCTTGGCTGAAAACACTTCTGCTTTTGGCAGTTGTCAGAGACACAGAACGAGGCAAAATACGCTCTGCTGAAAACACTCCTTGGAGAGAGATGCAAGATGCCTTTCCTGTGCTCTGTACATGAGGCACTCCCTTCCCCTCCCTCCACTTCTTTCATTTTGCCTTCCTTTACACTGATTCTTGCCTATTGCTTTTCGCCTTTAGTCTGAATTCAGCTTCCAGTGACTAGTTAAAAAATATAGGTGGAAAATTAAAAAAAAAGTGCCTGCCAAAAGGGAGACAGAGAAATGTCTAGTTGGCAGGAATGACATTGTTTTCTCTTTTTATTTTACCAGAGGGTTCTCAATGCTGTAGGCACACTCGTTATGTAGTTTGCAGTGTCTCTGCTTAGATCTATAGCAAACCTAGAATGTTTTGTTGATGCAAGCTGTGAGACTAACCCAGCAATGCATGTAACTCCAGTAACTCAGCTCTGTGCCTGATCTAGCTAATCTCTTATGTCTACCTGGCTTCACTGAGTTTAGTAGGTGTAATAGCTGGTAACAACAGACAGTGGTTTTTTTCTTCCTTTAGCTTCTCTGTGTTTTTCATGAGGTATTTCCTGAAGCTAATTTTTACACATACTAACATCTACATATAGATCTAAGAGGTTCTACTTGGATCTTCTAAATGGATATAAATGCATTTTAGATCTATCCATTCTTCCTTCTCCATTCAGTCTTCTCTCTATCTCCCCAACAGTGTGTATGATGGGGAAGCAAGGGAACTAACATCAGGAGTTAAATGCAGGGGCAGTGCTGGGCAGTTGAAGAGTCTTTAACCAAGTTGCATGTAGGAACCTGAAAGAAATGTCCAGAAGAGAATTTGCAGGTTCTTACCTAACAGAGATCTCTTGCTTCTCTCTGATTCTAATGTATTTCAAAGGGTGCTTGGACTTCCATAGGAAGATGCACCATATAGGGAGGGAGAAAAATGCTCTATACTGCTGCCATCAGAAAGGTTGTATCCAGTTAATAAGCTACAGCTGAAACGCCAAGCACTAACCAAGTTCTGCTTGGTTGTTTTATGCAGCCTGGTTTCTTTAATTTATGGTCTTGTTGGGAGGATTAACTTTCTCCCAAGTAAAGCCCTTGTAGAGCAGTTCATACTTTTCGAGGTGATGGAAGGTCTGACACAATCAAAGTGTTGTATGAAAAATTTGTATCACTCCTTATTTTGCAGTGTTAGAAATCAAGCAGCAGAGCATGTTGTGCAAACAGACTCTCAGTGGCAAGGAAATCTGCAGGGATGAGAAATGTGGTTAATATTTAGCGAGTATAACTGTGATCAGTTTTTTTTATACAGAGCTTAGGCCTGGGCAAACCCATTTAATTGCCTTCCACTTTTTTTTGGGTGGCCTTCAAACAGACTTGCCATGCCACAGACAGGGAAAGTTTTTTTGGATCTGTAAAACAAAGGCCAAAAGTAAATGACACAATTCTGGTTAGACCATGGGAAGAAAAGTTATCTGTGTCTTGCTTTCCTGTTTTTATTTAGACTTTTATTGTTAGCTACCAACACACTTGCTGATGTAAACACAAGTCCTTTACAATGTGGTATTTTTGTGGCAACTGACTGGCAGAGGTGAATGGTGTTGAGAAGGTGCTCTTTCTCAGTCAGTGTTCCTGGGAGCAGTTTGAAAAAACAAGAAGTCAAGATTTGGACTGCCAATAATGGGAACTAGATTGTTGGTCAGGGTATAAAAGAATGCATCCAGCAGTGAACCTCTTACTTCACTAACTTTTTTTTGCTTCCTTGATGAAGTTCTTTGGTGATGCTGTGTACCTGCACAGCTGGATTTGACTTCTTCAAAGACAAAGCAAAAGAGATTTGTTTTGCCTTTTTTGGCTTTGGGTAAAGGTCGTGATGGAATGAGGCAAAAAAAAGCTCCTCTATGGTGTTTTTACAGCCTCCTTGTGCTTTACAAGAAACCTTCAAATTCAAGACTCTGATTTGTAAAAGAATTCTATTTTGGCTATGGAGGAGGTGACTTTCAGCACTAACAGATCAGCAAAGAGACTGGAGGCTTCTGGGTTTTTCCCTCTTCATAAATCCTCTGCTGTAATCTGTATTTCCCTCTGCATTCTGCTTTGCTATGGAAGTGGAGGAATGGGTGAAGGGCTGCTATCTCTCCCCCTACTAAAGCAGGCACCCGCTGCTTGCAGCTCATAGAAGCCTTCAGCTGCCAGACAGATTAATAGAGCCTCCCAAGAGGCTGCATACAGTTGGGCCATGCTTCCAGTTCAAAGGACACCATCCACCTTCAGTTATGGTCCTCTGGTTTTAGGGCAGCCAAGAGTGTTGGGAGTAATTGCTAACAGATCAGCTGGGGGAGTGGGAAAAGGAATGCATCTTGTGAGAGAGAGTGAGCAAGGGAGACAGCAATTCCATCTTAGCAGCACCATCAGCACCAGTACTAGAAAATCCGTGTGTAAAAGCATCCTGCCTTGATCACATTAGGAGACACCCCCATAAATGGCATTAATATTTCAGTAGTGTGCTAGGTATACTCAGGAATCTAAAACATACCAGCTGCCTTAGCCCTGTGTGATGTGAGTCCTCCAGCATGTACCAGCACAGAAAGGAGTTCTTGTGAGGCAGATCAAATGAGAGAGCTGCTAGTAAAGCTGGTAAAAAGGTCTCAGTAAATCGCTCTTGGAAGTGAACCCTTGTATAGTCTTTGGATGAATAAAATGGCAGCCATCCTCCTTGGCATGTCATGTGTCCGGTGTTAAAGCAGCGTTTTTAAATGTTGGTGTAGTCAGTGGCCTCAGGACAGAAGGAGCTTTTCTTCAGCCTCCCAGCTGCTCCCTATATATTTTATTTAGCCGCTGTTTGGATGTCAGAAAACGGCCTGGGAGAATAACTTGTCCCGTGTGTCTCCATTAGTAAACAACATGAATCCTCCACATCCTTTGCTCACTTAAAAGCAGTGAGCATGCATCTCAGCCAAAGCTCTCACTTAAAAATACTCATATTGCACACCAATAAAATAAATCCTTGAAACAATAATGAGAAGTGTAGCAGTTGTTGCTCTCCTGAGCCGTTCATGGTAATTGGTCACAAGGGCAATGGGTTTGGAGCAAATCCTGGTCTCTGAAGGGTGTGCCTCTATTTAAAATGCTGTTTATGGATGACAACCAGCCCACTTGCATGAAAGCATCTGGTTCTCATGGTGCAGTTGAGCAAGCAGCTGGGATTGGTGGTGTTAGCCTGAGTCTGTACCGCTGCCCTCTCGTCAGAGGAAGGTAAGATTTGGGACAGGGTCACCATCTAGTGGCTGGCCCCGATAAAGGACACGGGCTGGATTGAACCAGGACATTTGATGCCTTTGCTTTTCAGGTGGAAAAAGGAGCTACCACACATATAGTAGTTGCTGTGTGCCTGGATGAAATTACTTGGTAGCTACAAGACTTCTCACCGTGCTGTTTCCTCAGCTTGGCAAGTGCATATCTTAATCTCTCATTGCCTGTTTTTCTGCTCCTTGACTCGTGAAAAGAATGCCTTCTGCCGTCTCCGATGTAAAGTCAACATCCTCTTCTGCTTCATGTCTTGCCATTAGGCCTATTCTCCCTATGAATCCTTTAGAAAGTGGCTACAGAGTAAGTGATCATTAAAGAGTACTTCAGTTAGACATGTCTGCATATGGGCAAATAAAAGGTCATGTATGTCCTTTTTCTCCTATGCCCATTCTGATTTGTTTGCCTTTATAGGACCTCATCCAGTGACATTTGGAAAAGATGTTGGTGATTTGTGCCTGTATTTGTATGTATACATGCACCTGCAGACAGTTTGTAGCACCCTAGGGATGCCAGGGAAACACAAACCGGTAGCTGCTGTCACTGTACTAGTCCTGGCAAATCTGAGCCATCTCTGTTTTCCTAACTACCACACTAGTTTACATTAAAAAAAAACCCAAACAAAAAACACAAAAAGGCAGGGAAAAGAAATAAATACATTAATAATGTGTGATACATTCTTAGATGCATTTCTTGAATCCTCAAACACAGCAGGTTATTCTTTTCTTTTCTTTCTTTTTTTTTTTTTTAAGGAGTATCAACTAAATGCCTGGTTCCCTTCCTTTCGTGAGGGGATGTTTTCTCCCTCAATTTTTTAATCATATCAAATGTTGAGAAGCAGTACATACGTTTTCTCCTTTGTATCATGGCATGTCTGCCATGCTTATCTTATCAAGATTTATATCCTTGTCTAATTTAGCTTTTCATGAGACCTTGCCAACTGCTCCAGTCCCACAAAGTGACCCAACCTGAAACCCCAAAGTACTGAGAAACATTCATCTTGGAGTATTTTCATAGGCAGTGCTTCAAAGGAATTGCGGTTTAAAAATATGCAGCTATTTTGGTGACCACTTGTGTGGGATAAAGTTTCCCATCAGTAACAGCAGGACTGTAATAGAGCTTCAAGGAGAAGGGAGGAGCTCAGGAGAACAGTCACAGCGCCTTTTGCCTCATTCTGCTCAAGAAGTAGGAGTCTGCAGCAGTAAACAGTCGGCTTCATTAACTTAACATGAACTGAATTTGCAACAGAAATGCTCTAAATTTCAGTTAATTTGCAGAGGCTGAAAAGTTCCTCTGATGAGTATGCATGGCCCCTGCTCAGTCGGGAGCAATGTTCTTTATTTTCTGGCTGGGTGTGAAGAGTGGCCATGTAACTGGGGAATGGTGGTTTGAAGGGGCAGAGACAAGGACTGGGAAGCATGTGGCTGCACGTGTGCAGCTTGGAGCTCTGCTCTGAGCGAGGTGTACAAGTGGCTCTCGTGTGTGGAGCCTTGGGGGGTTGAAGCTACACATGCAAGAGCAACCTCTGAGCAGTCCTGTCCATCCAGCATTTCTCTACAGTGGCTCAGAGGCACCTAATCCTCAGGGATGGGATTACAGGTGATAGACTTGGAATATCCTCTGCTCCTTGCTTAATAACTTGATTTTTGCTTTAATATGGGAAAAATTTTGCAGGGTGGGTTCTTTGTTCATTTTTAGCTCTTCAATAAAGAAAAGAACTTAGCTAGAAAAGTTACCATTGGGGTAATAAAGGCAACTTCTCTGAAAAACAGAGGGCTTGACCCATTTACAAAAGGTTTGAAGTGACAGCCCACACTAAGGTTTGTCATGGCTTTTCTAGGTGAATTTACTGGGATGGTTGTTCTTCTCCAACTTTACTGGGGAACAATAATAGGAAAATACAGCCCCTTCTACTTGTTTGCAAGGGTTTCATTAGCTGAAATTGGAATGCTCTTACATGCTAGTGGAGATAGGCATTTTGAATATTTGGTGAAGCTGTTGATTAGTCCATAAATCAAAGCTTCTGTCTGAAATTGCTGTAGTACCCTAACCAGAAGTCAAAGACTGACAAGCTAGCAATGAAATACATGAAAAAAATGTTTATTTAGGTATTTTGGCAGCAACTGAGAATGTGCTTGTCATCTTTCATGTTAACTATGTTCAGGTTTGGAAACGCTAGCATTTTGTAATACTGCCTTTTAGTATATTTCTTATCATTGTCAATAAGATATAAGATTTCTTTGTTGGTTTTAGAAGTGTTGGGCAAACACCAGTTTTTTTCAATTTCAGTATATCAGCAGATGAAGATAAAACTTTTAACACTCTCTGCTATAGACTCCAGTGTTAGTGAGCTGTCCTGGAATTCACAAAGCCTTAAGAAATTGTGTTCTTTCTCACTGACCCTTGGACAGTCTGGTTTCTGTAGCTTTGCTGGTGGTTGTGGTGGCTGGGGGCAGCAAGTGGAGGAAGCTAGTTCTTTAAAGATACTTGCAGTCCTCAAGCACACAGTTCAATATAGCTACTAAATATTGAAGATGAGAGTAAATTGAAGTCAGAACAACTTGTTAAATAGAAGAATCAATAAAACTGCTTTTATTGCCATTGGGAAATAGAAGTTAAAAAAAAAAGTTTTACACTCAATGAATGAAGGTTATGTTGGTTCTTTGAATCAAAGCCAGGAGTGTCTTACCTAGTTTAAAATTTCTTTGACAAGTCTGGCTGAAGCACAGGATATAAATCAGAGCAGAGTGGATTTGTCTTCATTTCACACCACCCTTGTGGAACAAGGTCCAGGAACTGGTGTGTAAAACCAGACCTGTCTGTTCCTTTAAATCTGTTCTTCTGATTGTTCAGAAAGCTGGGACAAGATTTTTGCCTCCTTATTTGGACCTTAGTCTTCTCTTTTTCCCATTTCTTTCAGTGGGCTTCTACAGATGTTTGAAACCTAAATAAGCTAAGATGCAACAAGATGCTTGTTTAGTGTCTTATATATCCAGCAAAATGTATCCCTGAACTTTGTTGCTTTTAGATAGTGCTGCAGTGCAAATAACTTGCTGCATTTTCCTGCTTCTACCTCTTCGTTTCCCTTCTATGCCTCCCTGCTTTTTGTTGGTTTTTTGTGATGGATTAAAATGGGTAATGCCTGCCCTGTCCCTAAGCTTTGCTCCTCTACTGAGATGAGCAGGTGGTTGCAGAACTTTTTCAGAGAGGATTGATAGAACAGTTTTTAAAATTTTCTTTTGTGTATGTGGAATGCCCCAAAAATAGATGAGTAAGAGAACTCTTCATTAAGCACTGACTGTAAACTGCCCACTAGATTTTAAAAAATCCTTATGTACGGGACCTCAAAATCCTTATCTATGGTGGCTTGGGCACAGCTGACATTGTGGTGCATCTGTGGTACAGTGGAGGTGCCTGTGCCACAGAGCACACACTGCCCCATGGTATCCATGAAGAAATGCAATGCAGTGGACACAAGATATGATGGGTTGGCTTTAGTTTGTCTTCCAGGTGACTTCTGGCTGGTCTGGCAGCTTTCCCTGGGCACTTGATGGTTGCTGAATAATCTGGTTTTGCATAGTAGCTGCTTGTTCAAGCGAGCATTTGTTAGTTTTGTGGTACCTCAAAGGTGGCAGTTATAGTGAAATCCCCAGATATGGGATATTTCAGTGCACTGTACTGTGTTGTTGTGTTTATTGGGAAACAGAAGCTGCACTGAGCACACAAAGAACAATTTAAAAGTAGTATCCTATTGAATATCATCCTGTATGCTGAGAGTTAAGACATTACAAACTTCATCCCATTGGCTTGGAGCAAAGATTTTAAGCTGTCTCGGTCCCAGCTACAGTCTGCTTTGCAGATTTCAGTGAGATTTAACCACAAATAATGCCTGTTCTTATTCTTCACACAGAACTGGATTTCCTCTAAATAAATACCTGCTTTGGCAACCCGTCTTACATGCCTTCGCTGTGTGTGAGGTTTAGAATAAATTGAGAGGAAGGTTGACCTGGAGTTTTGTTTATTTTACAGGATAATTTATCTAAACAGTTTTGTGGGGTTTTTTTCAGTGGAGGGTATAGCATAAATGTTGTGTAAAGTTGTCTATAATTTGTTGTGTTTTTTTCTCTCTTATGACAGTGATCCGAGCTAAAGTGGTGGGGAAGAAGCTCATGAAAGATGGACCCTTTGGAACGATGCGATATACTGTCAAGCAGATGAAGGTATGTTTGCAGGCATTTCCCATGGGCTAGTAGATATGGTAAGGAATCTTAACATAATAACAAACACTTTGCATACTTATCAGCACCTCAACTTTTTGTAGTGGCCATACTGAATGGAAGGAAACCAGCAATAGGTAGAAATTTCCCTGAAGAGGGGAAGGGAGCAGGAAGAGATAATTCCTGACATACAATGCTGAATACCTGAATTCTTCCATTATTTTAAAATTTCTGGTAGTAAAAGATGCCAGATGGTCTTCTCTAGGTACTGAAGTCGTGTTTTGTGTTCAACATGCACAGTGTTGGACTGGAAATGCCAGCTTTGCCATGCAGCACTTTCATTAAATCCAAGAAGGAAATTATGGTAGGGGGTCTGCCAGCCTTGGGAGAGTGCTCATTTCTTTTCTTTCCTTGCTTTCTTTGTCACCACCACTTAGGATTACAGCATTTTTTTCCATGTACCAAACAAATGAAAATCATATAGTGAAGTCTTTATATAAAGCTAAACGGAGCACTGTAGCTTTTAAATATTGTCAGCACAGAAGAGCTGTAAAGTATTCATTCAGAGATGAAAAGAGGTAGAACCACACCAGTTGCTTGATTTCTTTTAGTTCCTTTCTTCAGAGCTCTAATTCTTTGCTGCACAAACTGCACTCAACCTGCTGCTTGGGACTTAGGTTTTTTTTCTTAAACTGCCCCCTTGTTATGTAATGCTAAAAATCAGCCCTAGATTGTTTTTCTTGGCAATGCCATTCCAGTCATAAGACTGGTTTATGTCTTTAGGAAAAAAAAAAAGAAAGGGAATGGAAAAGCTTGGCAGAGACTGCAGAAATCTGAAACATATTAGACAAAGTAAAGGTTCAGAAAAAACCAGTCACTTGCCTGCCTTGTAACAGTAAGTCTCTTTATAAGGCAGTTTATAGCTAAGCACGAAAGCGAGGAGGAGGAGACGCAAAGCCTGTTTCATAAGCTGTCGCAAAACCATGCACGTAGCCAAATCTGGTCCTGGCATGGCTCTTCCACAAGAGTGAAACGCCTGCACTTCGAAAATGAGGGTGTGAGGTGCTGGGCTTATTGACTTCCTTAACCTTAAAAATTTCTCTGTAAGATTCCAAAGGAAATATATATTTGTGAAAAAAAAAAAGGCAACTGGTTGTATTGGCAATAATGAGACAACACTGCCACTTTTTTTTTAATGGCTGTTGTTGGCCTCATCAGGCTTGTAGCACTCTGTGCTGTTCTTCTCCAGTTTTGTCACTCTCCAGCTCTGCAAGAGTACCCTGCTTCATAAAACTACCCAGTGTCCACATGCTGCAGTGGCTTCATCACCTTCTCTTTCTAATTTCATCCTGGTCTGTCCAGTGCCACTAGTTTCCCTCCTTTGCGGTGCCAAGAGTTTGGTGCTTTCTGTCTAACATATGACCATGAACAGGGTGCAGCAGTGATCTAGAATAATGGTAGTCCCTGAAATTAATTACTACCCTTCACCAACCATAACACTGCCCCTGTTCTAGCTAAATAAGACACCTGAGCATGTCCTGGCTGTTTCCATTGGATTATTCTGCAGCACAGGGCCTTTCTACAGGAGCATTTCCACAGTGTTTTCTTAGGAAGCTATGTGTCCAACAAAAGCAGGAGGGATTTTAAAGAGGAAATCGTGTGTTGGTCAAACTGCCCTTATGTCTGCTGCTTAGGTGGTGGGCTGGTGAGATGTTGCATTGGACATTTAACTGTGACCTTTGGCAGGAAGGAACCTGAAGCAAAGTGCTCAGTAGGACTGGAATGTCCGGAGGACATAGTTCTTCATAAACAAACAAACCAAGTGTCTTCTTTGGAAACCCTGCTGTCTTTCTGCTGAGCTTAGAGACTTCAGTATAAAGAGGGATTTAGATCCATACAGTGGGAGAGTTCAGAGTGACGCACCAAATTTCTCCTTTGTTTGCTCCAATGAAAGCTGACTGTGCTCCTGCTGAAAGGAGAACTAAGGAGGCCTATGGCTCTGCACAGCTACATGGGAACAACTCTGAAGATAAAACTAACATGTCTGTCTGCATAAACCCTTCTGCACGTGCAGGTGAAAAATAAACAAGCCATTTAGTCTATTAGTGTATGCTGAATTGCCTGTGGAAAGCACCGAAAGCCTTAAAGGGCAACAAACAATCTCCGTAGTTCTTTCACAGGCTCCTTGGAATTTGCCACGTTAGATTCTTGATCTCACTAACACTCCTGAACTCGTTGCTGCATTTCACAACTAAACCAGCTTGGGGCCTAGACTGGAGCACAAGGTCAGCCCACAGGGACAGAACAGTGCCAGGCTTTCTAGCATTCAGGTTTGTTGTCCAAAGAGGTCTTGTGCTTTTCCAAGAAACCTCTGCCTCTCCCCACTGCTTACTCAAATAATGTAAGAATACTTTGAGATCACATGTCATAAATCTACACAGGACTGATCTAACCCCTATGTGTTCTGTGATCCTGCAGTGCCTTCTGAGAATGGCCCAAGCCTATTTCAGGAAACTGCAAAGGAAACAAGGAGATAAGATACTTCTCCTCCATGAGCACAAACAGTCCTGGTTGACCATGACAGCACCCTGCACAGGCTGCCAGAAGCAAGGAGACTTTGCTTGGTTTGTTGCTTATCTGTAAAATGAGTCTATGGGGGGAAACGTGATAGTCCCAAGAGGAAAGAAGTGGGGTAGGATTAATTTAGTTTAATTTTAGACAGACTAAAATGAGGTGTTGAGTCTTTCATGCTCTCTTGATTGTCAATGGGTAGAGAGAGGAACCACCAAAATGTAATTCAGCCCACAAGTTGTAGACAGCTATTGTAGGATGGGCTGAGTTGTGCTGGAGGTGTCTGTTCTTGGCATTTGACTGGAGAGGATGCCTAATTCATGTGAATTGCATATATTTTAGGTAGCTGAAGGTTAGGCAAGGTGTGACTCCCAGCTCTTGGTATCTAGTGCAACCTCATATGGGAGGGATAGGGGGAAGAACATCATGAACAATTTTACAGGGTGAAGTTGTTTAAGTAGCAGGAATCACCACAGGATTTGCCTGTGCATTTCTGAGGCAGTATGGGGGCTGCTAGGGGGAATGCTGACACCGATGGAAATAGAGCAGCACTAACAGACATCACCATGTCATGCTTGCTAATACTTTGTTCCCTGTTATTATGCTTCCAAAAATACACATTTGTGGGGACAGGAGAACTCTGAGGGTAGCAGTTAGAGAGAGGCTAGCTTTATGGTTGGGTTTCTTCTGACTGGTCTAACAACACTTCCAAGACACTTTGTGTATCCAAAAATAATGCTCAAGGTATTGTTTTATATGTCTTGACAGTGGGCATCTGTAGAAGATTCCCCCTTGCCAAACTCTTTTTCCTTCCCTGAGAACCGAGGTCCTGGTGAATTTTGTTCCGTCATCAGAGGGTGTGGCAGGCCGTGTGTGCCCCAGCATGGGTTCAGTCTGTGGGGCAGTGGTTGCCATCCATGTGGGTCACTGAGGGCTGAGTGGAAGTGCTTTTTGAGAGGCTGAGCATGCTTCCTTTAGCAGCCCTGACAGTGGTGTCCCTGATGGTAATGTGAACAGGAAATTAGGTCCAGGAGCTGAAAAACAAGCCCCAGTTCAGCATCACTGGCCACTTCATCGGCAGTCATGTTGGGCTTGATGGCTCAGAAGATGCACAAAGTGACGACTGTAACAGTCCTGTAGGGAGGACCTGAGCAGCTTCCCAGAGGAATGATTAGTGTAGCTCGTAGCCCTGTGGGCAAGAGGAAGAAAGGGCCCCAAGTGTGCCTGCCCGCATGCAGACCTTATAACAGAGATACTTAATTAGTCCAACATGACTGGGAGCTCAGCACTGCGAGTGACAGATCCCTTGCACTGCCCTGCACAGTGTGCAGCTCTCTGCAGTGTTGATAATGCACTGCCTGGAGGGACTGGGCAGCCTCAGCTGTTATCTTAGCTAGTCTTATCTGCTTAGATACTGTTATCCGAGCTTCTTGGTGTGACACCCACTCAAATGGGGTCTGAACACGTGACCTTTATTCTATGTGCCTTTCCTCACAGTACCCTTGGGAGGCAAGAAACAAAAGTGTGCTGAGGGCTAAATAACTCATCCAAGGACAGACTGGATGCTTGTGCCAGAATCTAGATCTCCAGTTGTGTTGACTGGATTGGAAAATCTGAGTAGGTCATCTGATACCAAGAAAATTGCAGGGATAAAGCAGAGATTAGGTAAAATTCTCTTCTTCCATATCCATTGAAAGACTTTGGCCACTTATGGACACAATGTCATATTTCAAGCATGATCTATGAATTTTTGTTGATACACTGCGATTAATTCAAAAAAATAATTGCCTTGCCTATTAGCTGGGTGTAGAAGAAAGGCTGGAAAATGCAAACTCTTTAAAGCGTCTTTTACTGTACCCAGCAGTGCTGTTACTGAGTTGTGATACTGTTACAAGATCATGCTGATTAAGGGAGTCTATCTAAAGAGAAAAAAAATCACCTGGCAGACATTCTGTAGGTGCTCCAAAGATAATTTGGCCTCTCAGCATAGCAGAATTAGTAGTAGTTTTTTATGGTTTTATAGGAAGTATAAAATCTGTTAAATTAACATGTTCTTTCAAAAAGAAAAAGATTTGTTGTTTTTAAACAAGGGGGGGGCAATGGTGAAATACCCTGGGAGTAATAGGGGATTTCAAGTAATAGAATGCAGCCTGGAGAAGAATACTACAACTTAGGTGACACAGAGGCAAGGATTTATAGCTCTGGGATTGTTTGGGATTTTTTGGTCCTCTTTTGCCTCACATTAATATTTACTGCTAAACTGAATGTGAATGTGCTGTCTATCAGTAAAGCTGAGAGAGAGAAGGATAGGCTGGGAAATGTCAGGAAACAGATCCTCTCTGACTTCTATTGTTTCTTCTTTAACTTTTAAATATTGGCCATTCATGGAGTTGGCGGGGGAAAAAGAGTGACTGAATGCTTTGAAAAGACAAACAAATTTTAAAGATTAAATTCTTAGGGAAATAATCCTCTGTGTTTCAAAAATAAGATATGTTTAATGGGTCCAATGTACACATGCAGTGGTTGTTTCATTGCTATGCAAAGACTTCATTATGCTGCTAACAGGTGGGCATGAGTTTCTCTAAATTGCAGCAGTAAGGCCAGGTCAGATGGGGACATGTGCTAATTTCTGACTGAATCCAACTGCCAGTGTATCTGTGGGCTCATGTTTCGATTAAACTGAGCTGGAAGAAAGATTATGAAGAAGGAGGAGGAGTGCAGAGGAATTATGTATACATGATATTTTCTTTATGGCGCCCATCAGTACGGGACTAATTTTAGAAGATGGTGTAGAATTCAATGTCTGCATTCATTGAGTTAGAGAAACATTAAGTCCTTGCTGAGGTCAGCAGGAGTTGCGTGTGCTACGCATTTGAGAAGGAGGTGTCTGGCTTGATGACTTAGATCAAGCGCCAAAGGTTTGAAACTCCTACAGCAGCAACACTGAAAAATAGGGTAATTGTTTAAAAGAAAAATCCCTTACTTTGGAAGAAATTGTTTTAATCACATAGAGGAGAAAGATTCCAAGCTTGAACTAATTTTATTTCTCCCTAATTATGACCTTTATAAGGGGAAAAAGATTTTCAGGATGTTGGCAGAGCTTGCAGCATTGGCGCTTTGTTCACTCAGTGCCACTGGAACTAATACGAATGGGAAAAACTGGTCCCTGTGCTGAATTGCAATGGCTCGTTAGCAGGTGGTTTTTCTGCTTTACCAGCAGATCTGGTGGGGAGACTTCCATGAGTCCAGCCAGTGTCATTATTCCTTCACTCTTGTAAAAACCAGAAAATTGATTGCTTACCACCATAAACTAGGAATGTAGATTGTAAAGAGCCTTAAGTGAAATTTGTCCTCTTAAGATGACTTAAAGCATTGTTATTCTTTCTCTAGATGTACAGGGGCTTCCAGATAATGCCACACGTTCAGTACATCTACACAGAAGCCTCTGAGAGTCTTTGTGGAGTCAAGCTGGAGGTCAACAAGTACCAGTATCTGATTACAGGTAAAGGACCATGTACTTCTCCATAAGCAAAACCTCTTCTATTTTATACGTACACCTGCTAAGGACATGGGCAGTGGTGCAGACAGCTCTGTACACAGTTTCTTAAGTGTTAAGATGACCAACAGTATTCTGGTGTTCAGTACTCTGCAATGCTGAGAGTCATTTCACTCCCTAGATGTCCCTCTCCTTCCTAAAGTGTATCTTACCCCCAGGCATGCTGTGACAAGTATGTTGTGTGACAGTCCATGGCTCTCAATTTATACCTGAGCTGGCATGTCTGTCACGGGGAACTGGGTGATACTGGTCTGTGTCAGAAATGGAAGATAATTTTGGAATGATCTGGAGAAATGCAGGCTGCTGAGATGGGAGGATGCAGGGGGATGGACATGTGGCAGTTGCCAAGTCTTGTTTCTAGTGAAGGTGTCAGTTCATTTTCTCTGTTGTTAAGAGGAGCTTGACAGCATTACTAAACCTGCATGCTGCTGGTGGTGCTTAGAGCGAGCACAACACTCAGGACTTTCAGAAGTGCTGTTATCTTGCTGGCCAGAGATTCCTGAACCAGTTAACAAAAAGAAGGCATTTGCTGAGCAGTGGCTGAAGCCAAACATATTGAGAGCATTAGCAATGTCAGGAAACGAGAGAAGTGCATGAGCTGAGAAGTGCTAACTTGTGACCATATGTCTGTTTTCAAGGCCGGGTGTATGAGGGGAAGGTTTACACTGGCCTGTGCAACTGGTATGAGAAATGGGACCGGCTGACTCTGTCCCAGCGCAAAGGACTGAACCATCGTTACCACCTGGGCTGTGGCTGCAAGGTATGTGTGTCTCCAAGGTGGCATCAGACATTCAAGCCCAAGGACTCTGTTTCCCCTGGCTGGTAATACTCAATGATGTTGGAGAGCAGTCAGGAACAGAAATGGAGAACAACTTTTACACAGAAAAAGTGAAGTTCATTTTTAGTGTTGAGACCAGAGAAGAGACGATCAAATAAAAATGCGAAGTCTATGCCTTTAATACTCTGTTGGAGTTAATTTGGGTTGGGGAAGACTTTTAGAATCCATGCAGAATCATTTGCAGGTGAATGAAATCAGGTACCAAAGGCTTGGCAAGATACGTCCAGCTTTTTTTCCTGTGTAAACATTTTGAGTACTTAAAACCCCACAGCCTGGCACTGGAACTAAGACTCTTGCACATGGCTTCAGGCCTGCAAAAACATAGACATAAGCTCAACTTTTCTGCACCTGAAAAGCCCTTTTGACTACAGAATTAGCTGTGTGTGTGAAGCTAAGCACATGCTTACGTGCTTACAGAACTGAGGCTGAAGTTTGGATTAGTAGGCAAGGTTTTGAGGGAGTCGAATTTTGAATCACTTGTCTCTGTTAAAAAGAAATTTTATTTAATGTTGTTTTTACATGTAGCCTTACCTGCTTTCTCTTTCCAATTGCAGATTAGGCCCTGCTACTATTTGCCCTGCTTTGCCACCTCCAAGAACGAGTGCATTTGGACAGACATGCTCTCCAACTTCGGCCACTCGGGATATCAAGCAAAGCACTATGCCTGCATCCAGAGGGTGGAAGGCTACTGCAGCTGGTACAGAGGATGGGCACCTCCAGACAAAACGATAATCAATGCCACAGATCCCTGAGCAGCTATCCCTTTCCTTATCTCCCCTCTCCCTTACTTGTGGCTGATCTTCCTTTGGACACTAACTCTTACCAGATCGTGATGATGACAATGAAATTAGTGCCTATTTTCATGCAAATTCTAGCACTTCGAACACTTAAAAAAGAAAAGGAAAAAAAAAAAGGAAAGGAAAGAAAAAAGTCTGTGCTACCTTACTGAATTTGTAATCACCTTTTCCATTTTTTGATACCACTCATTTTGATCAGACAACATTTGGGAGCTTACTTTTGCACACCAGAGGGAAAAATGGGAGGGGAAAAAAAAGAAAAAAAAATAAAAAAGATGGAGCTATTGCTCTCTTACATGTATCATTAGCTGTAGCAATATAATCTCTATTTTTTTAGGAAAACAAAAATCTAAAAACTATGCCAATTAGGCACTGTATTCTTCTATGCGCTGGCTTCCCATCATCCCTCCTCATGCACTAAGTGCTGAAAATACATAGACAAATCTATTTCAAGGGAAACAGATTTCATTCATCAGATTAATCAGGCAAGTGAAGCAAAATGAAAAGAAACCCAGCCTAAACTCTGGACAAAATGACATCCAAAAGAAATCCTCCTCTATAGGAGAGATTGGCAATGTCATTGACTCCGGCAGTGGGAGACTTTACCTGGTGTGTCTGACCACATCATCTGGTAAAAGCATTGTTGACTGACTGTCCTTGCTAATTCAGTCACAGTGTGAATGCAACAGCACATTTGAAGTTTTGGCTTTCCCCAGAACAAAAGAGAGAGCATTTTGTATTTTTGTTGTTGTTGTTTCAAAAACAAAAGCCCCATCCCCTATTTTCAGGGAGGTAAATGCAACTACAGCAGAGCATATGAAGGGTTGTGCCATCCTGTTTTGAGCAGCATTGGCCCCTGAAATTTTTGCAGCTTAGCCTCAACAGCAAAACCAGCTTGTGAACACCTTAAACCAAACAGATGCAAAAATAACAACTGTAAGTCAATCATGTGCAAGAGGGAAAGGGGAGACTTGCTAGAACATTTATTGTAAAAAAAAAAAAAAAAAAAAAGTATTGCCAAAATAGTGTTTTGCTGAACTAAGATGTATATACACATAATGACATAAGCTATTTTTGACAGGACGTGGAATTTTTTTGGTGTTATAAACAAAAGAATGGTTTGATTGTGTTTTAAAGACAGAAATATTGACATTCCAAGTCGGTGAGTTGCTTTTAAGATATTGAAGCTCCAGTGTATCTGCAGTAGTGGCTACAGTCATTGTTTCCTCTGTAACTCCTTGCACCACGGTTCCTCCCCTGCAGCTACAATAGCTGCATTTGTTTATATAGTGAAAGGAAGTGTGTGTGTGGGCTAGGCAAGGAAAAGTGGTCTCCTAATAAGTGTTGTCTGGGATCATAAAATTTTCAGCTGCCCGGAGGATTCCTTCTGTGTCAAGTGCTGTGTTTCCCTCTAGGCACTGTTAAGCATAGCCCTGTGCATGTGCTCATACCAGGTCCTGCAGTCATGTGGGAGGAGAAGCCTTACTGTCTTGTGCTTTGCTGTTGACTGGAGAAGTTTTTTTTCATTCTATTTTGGTTTTTTTTTATTATTATTAAGAAAACTATAATATAATTTTTTCTTATTAAATAAAAGTATTTTAAGTTTTAATGATGGTGAAGAAGGGGTGCTGACAAAATGGGTGACTGAGTTTTGGATGGGGAGGGCTTGGGCAGGGAGAAGATTGTGCTTAACTTCATTTTTGTATTATTATGATTATTTATCTTAAGTTTCCATATATCTTCCATTCATTCCACTTAGAAAGCAGAGCTGCCACCAGCAGGAAAAGGTTGTTGCAGTGATTCCAGCTTGGGGCAATACAGCATTTTACAGTCAGTGACCTCAGTTACTGGAGGATTGTTTAGAACCTCTTTGCCAAATGGAAAAGAAAGGGTGTCTGAGAGGGGCCCTGGGTGCTACCAGAGGTCTGCCAGACATACACCCTCTGAAATGCCCCATTTGCTACATGACTTGTTGCAGCAAAAAGCTTCATTTTTAGCATGAACTTTAAAGGGCATTTTCAGAGAGTTGCTGTAAGAGGTGCCTAGGTCTGCTGCGTATGTTTTTTTTCCCAGCAGCTCTGAGTGTCGATGCAGCGCAAAACACATTGAAAGTCTGTTGGCTTTTCCTGTGATTTAGACTTGGAACACTTCTCAGAAATCCTCTTCCCTGTGACTACTCCTAAATTATGGGTTGGAGATGAGAGGGAGAGTAGGGTGCTTCATGACACCCGTCACAGGACCAGGCGGCGGTTCAGAATGTTGTTCCTTTTGGCAAAATATGGGTGTGGGCTTTGGGCCCAGTGGAACAAGCTCTGTTCGAGTTGTGCATGGCTGACAAAATCTGTGGGGGTTACTGAGGGCAGAATGGAGCCACCCTCAGTGTCTGCATTGTTTGGAGTTGGCATTGCAGGCTATGGCCCTCCTCAAGCTCAAGGTGACTTGGCAAAGCCAGTGTCTCTTTGAGCTGCAGCCACTTCTCACAGCTTTGGAAGGCTAAAGGAAAATGCCCTTCGATGCAGTAAAGCATTGATTTGAATTTTCATTGAACTGCAGCTCTGCATATTTTACCTGTCACTGATTCATTTAGCTAGCTGAGACATCACAGTATTGCACTCAAATTATTGTGAAAATATTTGCGTTCTAATACTCTGAGGGATTCTGTCCCTAAGTAGGATATAATGTAGCTATGTGCTTTGTAAACGAAACAAACCAGCAGATGCATTACCAGAAAATGAAGCATATTCCCACTTTATTTTGAAGACGGTAAAATATTTCTGAGATGCAGACAGCTAGACTGGCGGGGTGGAGGTTTGGTGGCAAATCTTTGCCCTTGCTGTGTAAAGAAACAGTTGTTAAGGCTTTTCAAAATGAGGAGCTGAAAGGAGGGGGAAGAATCCAGTGAAAATACATTTCTTTTGGGAAGCTTCTTTATTTTGTTTCTGTGTGTGCTATCAGGGACATGCATTTCTTGGGCTAAGCTTCAGCTTGTGTTTGCATTAAGGACCTGCCTGAAGGCACTCCTGAAGTGTAAGCCATTGCATGGATTGAACAGGCTCTAAATCAGACTCAAAGACTCCTTCCTTTCTGTCTGCTCTCCTTTCTTCTGCCTTGCTAAGTCACTTCTGCCTGCCAATGGACATGTTCAGGGTTACACACACACTCCCTGCCGCCATGCTTTAGACACACCAACATTATTAAAAGTACTTTTTAAAGTGTATAGCTAATTTCTAGACTGAAGCTGTTCAGTTTCTTATTTATGCATATTTTTTCCTTACTTGCAGGAGAGTGTTTTCCCCTTTAAAATGACAAAAATACACATTGAAGGTTTGGGAAAGATTCGATTCTACGTTCCTTTTCCAAAAGGGATGAGGTAGAGAGCAGGAGATCTGTGCATGGAGTTCCTTGAATAAAGTCCTCTTGAGGGAGGCTTCCACCTCCCCAGTATGGGAAAAAAGCACCATTTTTAGGTCTAAATTTCCTGTGTTTTGAAGAGTTATGTGGCCGTTTAGGTAGGACTATTCTAAAACGTAAATCTGTCATTCTATCCCATTCATACTTGCCAGAGCGAAATGCTACCTCACAGTGATGGGAAACATACTGTTGTGTTTTTTACGGTAAAGACTGTTGGAAGTAAAGGCCTCCATGAGAACAAGCTTCTATCCTTGCAGATGTCTCTGAAAATACTGCTCACTTATAGCTTAGAAGGACAGAACAAAATTTAGGGAACTGCAAAAAGTTTATATCTTTTAGAATAAGTGACTTTTGGGGCTACCGGTCTTGAGAAAAATCATAAAAACCCACTAAACATTTGCTGCTGTTTTGCTTGTACTGGCTTCTCCTTCTCTCTGACACTGTCCTTCCTTCAGAGAGCCACTCTGCTGTTCCTGATAGTCATGGAAACTTGGGGAGAGAACCAAACCCGTGTGAAAAATCTTGTCCAGAAGGAATGTATTTGTTGCTAAATTTTCTAGCACTGTTTACAGTTTTCCTCCATGTTATTTATAAATTTTATATTCAGTGAATGTATATTGTCTTTTAAGGTAATGTTGCATAATGTTCACTTTTTATAGTGTCCTTTTATTCTAAACAGTAAAGTGGTTTTATTTCTATCACAGACATTCTGTCTCTGCTTCACTTATATTAGTTTCTGTCGACTTCAGATGTACACAAATGGATTTGCAACTGGATTTATTAATTTCCTTTCCCTTCCTGATACCATTTTATTGGTCCCAAAGCAGATATTCCACCTCTGGCAAATCTGGTGCTTTGGCAAAGATCCCTCCAGGAATCCCCCCCTCTTTTTAAGAGGCTGGTCTCTCTGAGAATTGTTACTGTGGTCATAAGCCCAGGAGAGGTGAAAAAGCCCTTTTGAAGTTAATAACTCCCAGTTGTTGATTTGCCATAGGAGGTCAGTACAGAGCAAGGGCTGGCTGTAGCACCAGTAGGTCCTCAGAAGAACACTTGCCAGGTTGTTCTTATTTACAGAAAACAGATAGTTTTGGGGAGGTCTGAAAGGTGGATGCCCATGGCAAAGGGAAGAGAGGTTCATCTTTTCTTCTGTGGAATGTCAGAATCTTGTGTCCTGTGTTCAGGCTAACTGTTTAAGGCTGATTAAAAATGCCCTGTTCTCATGAGAAAGAAGCTTCAGAAACAGCATTTTCAGCCAAATTAAAATGCTCATAAAAATGGACCTACTGTTAGAAAATTCCTGTATCTCACTTTTACTCTTGGAAAATCTAGTCTCTACAAAGATGA
The DNA here is from genome assembly GCA_013397055.1 of Pachycephala philippinensis. Lineage (NCBI taxonomy): Eukaryota > Metazoa > Chordata > Aves > Passeriformes > Pachycephala > Pachycephala philippinensis. Next base: position 450,531 of record VWZT01011773.1, read on the forward strand.
AAGAACAAATCAGATTTTTGAATTTGTTTTCTGTTTAACCCAAAGGTTTAGAAAGTAGACTCTGGAAAACTTTGGATATAGAAGAATGAGGGTCTCCTATGTGAGAACTTAAGTGCTTAAATTGTGTGACATTGCAGAGAGGTAAAACCATAGCACTTGTTATAAATACTTCCAGGGGGTCAGCCATCAAAGGACCACAGTGTATTTTACGAGCGCTCACTGGTACAGCTTGGAAATGCCTCCAGGAGAGGGAAGAGAAAGAGTGGTAAAAGGGGATCTGTATATTCCTATCTGACAGATGGAGAAGCTGATGCACAGTGGGCAAGCAACTTTCACGGGTATTTGGTGATGACTGCAATGCAGCTTGCTTGGTGTGAGCTTGGCCTCTCAGACTCTCACAGCCCAGGATGTTGTGAAGACGCTCCCAGAAAATATATTTAGAAGTTGTGTAGATTCATTCTGTGAAGCAGACCCATCCACCTGGGAGGGGCTGGCCTGAATTTGCCCAAATGGATTGCTGCTTCTGTAAATTGTTGGAAAGTGACTGATTTAAGCCAGATTACTCAGGCTTGAATGTCAGGAGCAGTGTTTGTGTTCCTATGAGATTACCTACAGTTTAAAAGGCTTCCTGTACCCTTTTGGAAGTAAGTAATAGCATCTCCAAGTAGGTGTTTAGTTATAAAGATGGAAAATGAGTGAAATTAAGATCAGTACTACTATGCTGGTACCAAATACATCTACATCTGAGGAACCAAGAATCAGATTTCCAGACAAGAAGATCTTGCTAAAAGTGCTAGCTAACTTATTTGCAATGATAACCTTTATCAAGTCTTCCAAAAATACCATTCCTGAGGTGGTGGTCAAAGTCACAACTGTCCTGAAACATTACTTATGTCACAAAACCTTCTTCATAAATCATTAGGAATTAAATGCAATGGGCATTATCAACTAATTCATCTTAGAAGTGTGCAACAAACTGTCACATTGTTTAAGGACTATCCCTTTCTTTATGTCTTAAACGATAATACAGCATCATGAGTGTACTTACCTCCATGATGTGCCTCCAAGTGTTGTAGTCTACACAGCAGAGGTAGAGAGCAGAGTATTGGAACAGAGACGGGAAGGACTGGCATTTTGAAGTACTTGAGCACCTAGCAGGCAGCAGTGGGATTTTTCACAAGAACCTGGATGATCGTGTACCTACACCCTGTTATGCATTGTGGTTGGCCCACAGTGTTGCAACAAGTGTGTGAGAAAAGAGGCGTTTGAATATTTTTGAGCCTTAGTTTGACATCTCAACAACCCTCATGTTCAGGCTGGCAATGCTGCTTGGGTTCACAGTCAAGCCTGGGAAATTAGCTCAGCCAGCCAGTGGTCACACAGGGGGTCATGGCTCATACAGGGTTTCACCAAAGCCTCAGCCGTGTAGGAAGAGCCACTAATTCAGGGATGTAAGCTGGGAGCAAAAATTCACAAAAGACTAGTCTTCCTTTTAACGCAGGGAAACAAGAGCCATGACCAGCTTTAAACAAAGCCCCTCTCTTTGCCATGTTCTCCAGGACTAAAGGCACCTACGCGCATTTCTTTGGAAGGTGCCCTGAGAGTTTGGTACAGTGCCCAGCAGCCACACAGGGCACTGAGTGTTTAGCTGTTGACAGAAAGACCAGACCCCAGAGCACTGTGCAAAGAAAACATGAGAAGCTGAAACAAACTCTTTCAAGAACTCCGGGTTACTCTTAAGTACCTTCAGGCTGATAAATGTTTCATGGATGGTGAGCACGTGACACACCAAGCAAACTAACATTGTGAAACAAACATCTCTTAGGACCCATGTCCCAGATTTTCAACATATTTTAAGCAATTCCAGGAGTAGGGAAAATCCACTTTATCTGAGTAGAGTGATTCTTTAAGGGATGAGCTTTTTGTTGACTATGTTTTACAAGGTAGTTCTGCTTTAGTGTTGAACCTTTGAGCCTCTTTGTACATTTTTTCAGGGTCCTTTTTGTAGATTTTTTCAGGGTCCTTACATGACCTAGGGGAGGGCTGGGCAAGAAAGGAAAGAGGTTCTCAAGCACGCCCTTTTGCATAGCACTTTTTAGCTAGTATTTCTCTGTAAGTAACATTTAGACTCTTCCCAGCATTCCCACCACCATTTCCTGGACCCAGCTTGCATCTGTTGTTTCTACCCCATCCATACTGGCATCAGAAGAAAGAAAAGTTACTCACCATCTGCTTATGGCTTGGGAAGAACGTTTGCTCCACGAGGGGGAACTTCTCGGGACCCAGCGAGTTGAAGATTTTAATGAGCTGAGAGAACTTGGGGTGAGGGAGGGGGAACAAAAAACAGACACAGTGGATGTCAGTGACTTATTGTGCAACAGGCAACTGCTTGCAAAATGTTCTGATAGTGGTGAAGGAGGTGAGAGAAACGTTATTATGTCTTTCCCACCTTGCTTTCTTGACCTGAGAGCAGCAACAAAATATGAAGCTGCTGTATTTATCCATGGCCAAGCCAGCCTATGTACACAAACCTTGGACTAAGAGAGCATAGAAGCGATTCAAGAGCCAGAAGAGAATCAGTTTGGGTTTACTTACAGATCTACCATGAACAAGATTTGCATTCCAAATGCAGCTGGGGAGAGGAGCCTTTCTTAGTAGAGGATAGAGCCAGGAAATCAGTACCACTGCTCCCTATCAGAGACCACATAAACCAAAGCTGTCCCTTGGATCTCTTCCCCACAGCCAAATCCAAGCACTTTGTGCTGGAGGGCAGGAGAATTTCTAAGTGACAGCGATTACTAGAGGGAATTGCCGGTGCTACCTGGTCTGAGTGTCAGACCAAGGAGGTAGGAGTTAATCATAACTAACATTTATGGTGAGCCAAGAGCCCCCCAAGAGCCCTTCATGAATGACATGAGAAAGAGGGGTTCATCTGCCTGTCCCTGTGCCATCTACCACGAGGTCTGAGGGAGGCAGCACTCTGTGAGGGCGGTATCCACAGAGAGCAGTATGGAACATCCATGGGGACAGCAACCGCCCCGGCACTTCACACACGAGGAGGAACATTTGTCATTGTCCCCACCCATCATCATGAACTTCACCACCATCACCACTATCATCACCATTATAAACCCTTTTATCATTCAGGGTTGTGCCCAACCAGACACAAAGCTCCCCATGGTAGGACTGAGTTTTGATTTCTGTTTGGGTTCCAAAACCCCAACAGAAGTGTAACACAGCACAGCAAATTCCTGCTCCGCTTCAGCCGTCTGTGAAGCAAGCAGACTATTCTGTATGTTGTCTGCAGCCTCCCTGTTCAATCCATCATTCACCACCTGGAGAAAAAAAAATCAGAACTCTAAGAGAGAAACTTAATAACCATGACAGAAAATGTTTCTGAAGCAGGGGTGATATACCAAAGAGAGTAAGAGGTGATGCATATCCCAGAAACCTCCCAGATCTCAGGAGAAGCTTAGAGTCTGTAAAGTCAGGCATTTAGCCACCCTGCTCACTCTCTGAAGAGACACAGCCCTGTTACCACAGTGCTGAACTGGCACAGCTGTTGGTGAAGTGGTTGGACTGGCAGCCGCATAAGAGAATAAAATGTTTGGGGATTGGTTCCTGCTGAGCTGGAAGACAGGACTGAGTTCCCCATTGTGTCCTATTAACAAAGTAGTTCATAAACAGAATTCAGTTTCCAAGCCCCCCAGAATTTAGTAAAATCAAGTTAATTAATAAAGGTCTCCAGCCTGGACAGAGTAAGGACAGATTGCAAGTCCTTTGCATGAGCTTCTCAAGTTCCCCATCAAAGGTAGGGATGTATTAATCTTGAAGGAGATCCCCGTGTCACCTGAGGGAAGTAACACACAGATTAAGGGAAGGAAACAGAGATCTAGGGAAGAAGGGAAAGAAAAGCAAGCTCCCTTTCTTCCCAGTAGCATTAGCTTCTTAATCTTGCATGTTCTGAGCACTTGTGGGCAACAGCTGGAGCCAGTAAATGCACCAAATCACAACAGCAAGGTTACATTGCAGATAGAGAGAGGATATTGAGGATGTTTTCTGCTGAGTAGCCCTGTTTAGGCTCCTCTCCTGGTTGCTGGGCTAGTCTAAGCAAAAGCATTGCTGCATAAGAAGTTGAAACTTCATTTGCTGGTGGAGAAGAAATACCCCTTTGAGAGTTAAAGCTTGGCATGCAGTCACTGTGCAAAAAAATTAGGCTGCAACGTGTGTGACACACCCAGGCCAAATGCTGAAGGGGCAGCTGCCAGCAGATTTGCAGACAAATGCAAAGAATCCTTTTCCTAATCTCATAGTTCAAAACACAGCATTTAAAGAAAATCCAGGAAACATCAAGAGGCGGCAGATCCCATCACTAACACCACCACCACCCTCACATGCATCAGCAGATAAGAGGAAAAACTCCCCATGTAGAATAATTATTGTTGGCAAGGAGGGTATTGATGTTGTGGAAGGAGGACAGCTTGCTTCTCTTAACTACTTGCACTGGCCCTGCACATTCTAGAAAAGAAAAATAAAGCCCTGTTTTGACTAGCAAGGTGAGCAAACAGGGCTTAAAAGTTAAACACAATGAGACAGGGAGAGAAGGAAAAACACTCTGGCTGAGAACAGCCCATGCCCCTCGCTGTGTGTGCGCGCAGCCCGGGTGAACCATGGACACAGTGATGTTGAGGCAATGTACATTTATCCTGGGAAAACAGCTCAAACAAAATAACTGGAACAACTGTGCAGCTGATAGACAATGTTCTGACTTGTTCCTCGGGCTTCCTTTTGAAGCACACAGCTCTTGGCTGTTGCTGAAATAGCGAGTGTTTCAGATGAGAGATTCAGACATCTGGGAGCCTCGTCACTGGGCCAAGCCTGCAAAAAGGTCTGACTTTGGTATTGCCCCTCATGGGACAGTTCTCCCCCATTTTCTCTTCTTTTGCCAGTAGTTAGGGACAGGATGTTGACAAAAAGACTCCCACGTTACGTGGTGCAGCAGCCCCTGAGACACCTGATAACAGAGCTCAAGTAACATCTCCCCATGCAGATGGGTAGGAACACTGCTGTCAGCAGCTCTGCTAGATACAACCACACCTTCCACATTCTGGCAGCACTTCTTGCTTTCTGTGGTTCCACTGTTTTTAGTGAGATTGCATCCAGACCACAGATAAGACACGGGGCAAGGCCATGTGTCACAGCCTGGTTTTAGGTACCTGGAACATGGAGGCAAGTGAAATGACTTGGCCTGGCTGGTTGGAGATCAGAGTTGCATGCAGGGAGTCTTTACAGAGAAATAAAAAGGTCCATTAAGAGGGCCTTAAGGCCTTTTGCATATTTTGAAAGTGCCTAAGTCGTCAGGGAACTTATATCCCTTGACAGTCAATAACAGTTTGGCCGGGAGTCCCTGGACTCAGGAGGTCACTGTCAGAAAAACTTCATGTTTCCTGCTGCCTTACAGATGCAAAAGTTGCTGTGCAATTACAGACATTACCTGCATGCAGTGTAGAGTACTGCTCTGAGCATTCTTCCCACTGTATTTTGGATTGCAACTTAGAATTGTGTTAGAATTTTAACATAAAGATTATTATTAGTGGTTGAAGCATTGTGCTTAGTGTGCTTGTAGTATTATTTCTCAACAGTTCTGGGATCATCTTAAAACTTAGAATTCTTAGATGTTTCTCTCAGGGTGTGAGACCCCCTGAATACTCTTTTTTTCCTCTCAGAAACATCTAATTCAAACTGTGCCTGTTTTAATCTTTGAAGAAGTTTGTGTATTGCAAAACTGAAAACCTGGCAAATGTCATTAAAAAATGGGGCTGCATGTTTGAATAAACCCAAACCCAAACTCAGCTGATTGTAATTAGAGTTGCTGAGAATAAAATGTGGTTGCAAATTGCCAAGGAAAAACAGTCTCAATTTCATCCCCCTCCACAAAATCATAAACATTTCTATGAAATGGAACCATTTTTGGAGAAAATAAAAAATGAGAGTGAAAAGCACATTTCCCAGGGGTATTTAATCTCATTTCTTCACGCATCTCAACTGTTTTCTAGATCCAAAAAGTTTCCAGTAATCTCTGTTATGCAGATCCCTTATTTCAAGATGCCTGTTTTGCAATCAAAGTGGAACGTGCACCGAAGTGTCCCTATCTCTCACTTCTCAGCTATCACAAAAACAAAATTTTCTGATTCTGTTGCCAGTGAAGCTTTTTGCCCTCAAATGCCCCACTGCAATCTCTACATGAGCTTCAATACCATCTGAGCATTGCTCGTTCAATGCAATCTCAGACTGCTGAGCACATTACAGTCACTGGTTTGGGGTTGATGTGTGTGCAGGGGCAGCAGGGAAAGCAGGCATTCTGCAAACCTGTTTGAAGTGTTTGCAAATGGTTTCCTTGACTCCTCTGGGAAGGTTGTCTGTGCCAGCTGTATTCCCCGTGAGGAAAGCATGGCACAACCAGACCCAGAGTAGCCTGAGCCAAGCTGCTGGCAGAGCCAAGGTCTCCCACACTGCCTTTCCAGCAGTGCTTTTTTTTTTTTTTTAAATGTGCTAAGTTCGTTTGTTTTCTTTTATTTTAGATGCCTAAAAATAGGCCTTTCACATCTTGAGGCCCCTTCACACCATCAGAAACGTAATTACAAGGCATAAGTTGCGAAGTGTCAGCTAATCCCTGACTGACTCGACCCCAAAATCAGATGGAATGGACCACATGACTGTCAGCAAAAGGCAGGGTGAATGTGGAGGCTTTTTGTCTGGTCACCAGGGTCAATGCACTTGTGTGTAGGACCAACTGTCAGAACCAATGTGAAGGTGTGGTACTGAGCCTGGAACTGGAAAATCAAATGGAAACTGAGGTCAAATGGACATTAACCACCTGCAGAGTGATGGCAAAGTGAGGTTGTTCTCACTACCCTCATTGTTGCACTGCAACATTTTTGGAAAAGACGGGATCTTGCTTTTGGTCTCAAAACTCCACAAATGTTATAAAAGGGGTGAAAACTGAAAAGACTCTGTTTATTACACCGGTACCATTTTAGTAAGAAATTACTTAAATCCAACACTGCCTAATCATGGAAATAAAAGTCTGAGTCACTACAGACCTCATCTGGACTTGAGCTACCAACCAACACACTGAGGACCACTAGGATATTTATTCCAAGGGAAAAAACAACAGTGAAACCCACTCAATTTGGTGATGAGGAAGATAGTTATCATTTGCTATAAACATTCCATTACACCCCAGGCTAAATTTGTGCAATGAGTAAGGGAATTCCTGAAAATGCATCTAAAAGTTTTCCATGGGGTCATATTGGAAAGTCCCATCTCCTTCTCACATCCATATAGCCATATTTTCCTGCTTCAAACCTGGAGGAATGCAGGGAAATTTCTATTCTGGAAGCATCAGTGGTCAGAGAAGGCATTTTGGGACAAAACTGCTTGGAAAACCCACATCAACTCCAAAATGGTATCAGCATATGACTTCTTCCTGCAGGTACTGTGATGGGCAGCTTTATTCTTGTGGCTCATATGTCCCCAGCTCTCCTGCTTCTGCAGCTTCAGCTGCCTTGGAGCTGGTCATAGAAACCATCTGGGGAATTATTACGTACTTTGATTTGGGGCTGAGAAAAGCCAATGACAATATTTTTCAAGGTTTTCTGAGATTCTCATGTGAACTTGACAGAATTTAAAGAACGGGTGAAGGGAGCTTCCAGTGCAAAACATCAAAACACTGTTCTGTCCTCATCAGGAGCTGACTCAGCCCAGGTCTTTCCAAGGTGCAGTGTTTCAGGTTCAATGAACCAACACTTCACGATAATAATGTATTTCGTTCTGGGACTGTTGAAAAACTCTACATGTGTGGTGGTTTGACCCTAACTGGACTGATTTTCTCTTCCTCCTCCCATCCAGCAGTGCAGGAGGTTTGGGAATGGTGGTTTTTGTCTGTTCATCACGCGTTATCTCTACTGATCCTTCCTACTCAGGGGGAGGACTCCTCCCACTCTTCCCCTGCTCCAGCATGGGATCCCTCCCAGGGGAGACAGTCCTCCATGAACTTCTCCACTGTGGGTCTTTCCCATTCCTTACAAAAAATCTAGGTGTTGCTGCACTGCCAGCTGTTGGTGATCCTTTAGACTCTGGGACAAGGGAAACATCCCACTCAGGGTGAAGAAATAACACCTTGATACTACTAGAGGTTGATAAAGAAGTAGTGCTGGTAGGTTTTTTCCCCTGAATACTCCCACCTGGATTCCTAAGGTGGCTTAGATTTTAACCTAAAAACCCACTCCTTTGAAAGAGCCTGGAAGGCGATCTCTGGTGTTTTATTGGTACCAGAGATCTCCTTGCAGAGCTGACATGCAGCAGGGCTGGATCATCACTTACCACCCAGGGCTTGCTGCAGAAGTTGTAGATGGAGTAGAGGGAGTTGACCGTGTGGATGCCGCCGTACTGGAGGCCGATGATGAGGCTGCGGAAGTCTTCTCCCAGTGCCATGCTGTAGGCGTGCTGCCGGATCAGGACGAAATCCGGCTTGAAGGACCTGGAAGAGACAAGGAGAGTGATGTCTTACTTTCAAATGCTCAGAAGCACTTCTAACCACTCCTTGTTTCTTTTCCATCCTTCCCCTTTCTTTTCACTAACACATGTTGCTCTTCTCTGGGCCTCTCATGGTGTGTTGCTTGTGTTATAATGTAACAAACCCAACAAAACCCCCTAGTCATTAAAAAAGGAAAAATCCAACGTAGCTGCAAGTGTGAGAGCATAGAAACAGGCCAAACAGATTTTCTGCAGTTTCCATGTCACTCAGGCATGCACAGGAACAAGCCACGAGCGGAGCCAAGGGTCATAAATTCACTGGTGGGGGGATTCTCTTTTCTTTCTAAAGGCTTGGCCGTACTTGGCAAGCTCCTTGCAATGTGCGACGCAGATGAGGGAGCAAGTTTGTTTCCTGACGATTGAGCTCCATATTGAAGCAATGCCCAGTGGGTGGGAAGATCATAAGGGATTTCAAAAAGCTCTCGTACACATCCATACATTGACACACATTCCCCCTTTAATCAGTTTACTACATACGCAGCACATCCCAGGCTCTTACGGCTGCGAGCCCACAAGTAAAGGGCAGGCATGGTAATGTAATTAATCAAATGAGCAGAGCCCCTCGTATACTGCTGTGACTCATGGCATGGACTTCCAGAATATTATTTAGCAAGACTGGAGCTTGGACTCCTATGGTTCAACAGCAGCAGCCCTCAGCTAATGCACAGAAAAGTGAGGCCCTTTCTAGGTAAGCCAACAGGCAATGGATTATCTTTCAAGCAGCCAGATTTCATTCCTTGCTGACGCTCTGTCTTCGGAGCCATTCAAAAATATCTGGAAGCAGCAGCTGGAAAGAAACCGTTCCCAAAATGGAGCTCAGCAGTTCATTTTCGAAGGAAGGGGCTTTTCCACTGAAAGAGGGGATTATTTTATATGTTAGCAGAGGTTGCATCAAGGACATTGTAAAATTTCCATGCTGTATTAAAGATTTTCAGAGAAATGAGCTCTCTAACCAGGTCCCATTACCTCACTACCCTCGAACATTTTCCTTGCTAAGAGACTATAATTTCTATCCTTTGGATGTATGAGCTGGAAATACTTTGGGTTTATAGCCCCTATTTATATTTCCATCATTCTGGCAGGGAAATGTGAGATGGTGACTCTGGGCCAGATTGTGGCAACAAACACTGTACACAAACCCCGGCACAGCTTTGTTGTTTTAAAGCTGTTCATTTTGTTTGTTGGCCTTGGACTTTTGTTATCGCCCGCCTGAGACATGGTGAGGAGCATGCTCAGCTTTTGTGATGCAAGAGGCCAAGCTTTAGAAATGTTGTGATTCCCTCCCATGGAGTTTTTTTAGACCTAGGCATGTTCCCTAATGTACTTGGCATCAAAGGTGGTGCTTTCCTCCAGCAGCGAGATGCATAATGAGCATCATGAGGGCTGTGCTATCGCTGTGCAGCTGATTTATGGACCTCCCTGGTGTCAATGGGCATGAGGCAAGCGGTGACCCCTGCTGAGAAACAGCAAGTGAATTCAAATCTTGGAAAGTTGGAGCTGCTTCGTTCTGCTGGACTTGCTGTGTAGAAAACACCCTGGAGGCGGGGACGGGTCCTCAAGAAGGATTAACCAGCTACTTAGGACCACGGCTTGATATCTGTGCTGAGTTACTGAACAGTTGTGGTGCCTGGAGAGGCAGGAGCCTCTCCTCATCCAGCTTTCTGAGTGCATGAACTGAAAAATGGTCCTTGTTACAGCCTTTCCCCAGACTTGACTCACAGGACAGCACCTCCTGGGGTTGCACAGTAATGGTTCAGGTCATTGCTCCAGGTGAAGCAGCAGTATTTTCCCCTTGAACATCTGCCCCAACACCCTGGATAGGGATGTGATGCTGTGGTGGGGAGGAAGGATGCAAATGAGCACTGCCAGCTTCAGGGGGGAGGACACAGAGTGGCTGGGAAACTGCCTTCGTTGGTTTTACTTTTGCCAGCCAAAAGCTCAGGGAAAAAGCTCTTGTCTTTTCAGATCCTGGCAGAGAAAGAGTTTCTCCACTTAGACGATGGACACAAGAATACAGAATTAATGTAGAAAAGCCTATTCTCAAACTCTGTGTGCAGTAAGAAGGCAGGGCACTCTCTCATGCAGCAGATGAGGAGTGAATCTCTAAAGCGAAGGTGGACACTGAATCCCTGTTTTGAGCCGTGGAACAATGTGAATGTTCCCATGGATACTGAGAACAAGGCAGTGGAGTGCCAGGCCTGGGACTAGCTGAGAATAAACATCAGCTGAAGAGCACCAGAGCCTGTAACAGAGAAATGGAGACCAGCAGCAAAATGAATAACAATCAATAACATTTCTGTGCAGAAAGCAGGTCCCCAGCCCGCTTTGTGGTAGAGAAGATGATGACAGCACATCCTGCTGGGAGGTTTCATGCCTTAAAGAGATCTCCTATTTCTTATTTCTGCGCATAGGCGTAACTCTGGCTTGCTTCCTGGTGCTTCAGCTTTTCTCACTGAAGCACAAAGAGATTCAAGGGCATGAAGAAAGAACACACAAGAATAGACTATTTGTATCAGAAACAGTGTGATCAACACATTAGATTGTCCCCCTGTACTGAACACTGGTGAGGCCACACCTCAAATCCTGTGTTCCGTTTTGCTCCCTTGCTGAAAGAAAGACGTTGAGGTGCTGGAGCGTGTTGCAGTGAGGTGGGGATCGGCCTCCTCTCCCAGGTAAGGTGTAGGACCTCAGAGGGAATGGCCTCAGGTTGTGCCAGGGGAGATTCAGTGGATATCAGGAAAATTTTCTTCATGGAAAGGGCTACCAAGCATTGAAACAGGCTGCCCAGGGAAGTGGTTGAGTCACATCCCTTGAACTATTCAAAGGGGGTGTGGATATGGCACTTAGGGCTGTGATTTAGTGGTGAAAATGGCAGTGCTCATTAATGGTTGGACCAATGCTCTTAGAGGTCTTTCCCAACCAATTCTATGATCATCACAATACGTCTTAGTGACCCCTTCCACTGTGAATAATCATTTGCAGCCAAAGGGTGCTTTATACTTCAGCACCATGATGGGTGAGAGAGCTTTTTCCCAGTGTTGTTGGAGAAGGATGGGCTCTCCTGCTCTCTTTTTAGAAGACTGACAGTCTTAAAAGGCACTTTGCCCTTCATGTCAATAGAAAAAGATCTTACCAGGACACTGAAGACAACATCCTCACTTCAGGTTCTGGCTACCCTCCATTATTCAAGGAGATTTCATTCAGCTTTCAGATACTTCTCAGTGATCAAGGCATTTTGACTAAGTTCCCTTCCAAAGCCCTTCCTATCTGGCATGACACAGAGAAGAAGAAAAGCGCATAATTAAGCAACATGATACAATAAGTTTTCCATTACTGGCAATTAATCAAGCCTTCAGGGAAGCTTCTGAGGCACAAGTCCAAGCCAGAAGTGGCTGCAACTTTTGCCCAAGAAGTGCAAAAATCCCTCCAAATATGCAGTGCCTCAGGTGTCTGACACCTAAAAGAAAATGGCATTTACAAATAGGAACAAGTTCTTTTTGTGTTTTGCTTGGGTGTTAATAGCATTGTTATTACATTACTCAAAATTAATATGAAATCAATGACATTTTCCCCTATCAGAGGGTTAGACTTAACATTCTGTTTGATGTTCTAGTAAAGTGGAAAATTTGCTAAGACAAAAATGTTGTTTCAGTCAAAACCTCGTGTCATATTTTCCACAGAAAGAAATAAACCCTGCTGAAGTTATTCAAAGAAAGAACAAATGTGATTGCTTACATAAATAAGATAACACAGAGCTGGTTTTAGAGAAAAAAGAAAGCAACATAGAATAAAGAATAACCTCTCTTTATCTGGCTGGAGGAGAGAAGCAGGTTTTTTTTTTTTTTTGAACATTGTAATAGAGAATGGCTGAGTAAAACACATGGGGGGTGTGGGAGACCAGTGCAGCAAAAGCAGCAGGAGCCAGGAATCACAGTTGCAGTAGGACCAACACCACTGTAGGCAGATGAGGACACCCTGGAAGATGCTCTGATTTGCTTCTCAGCCACAGATCAATGCTCAACTACCCGTCAAGTCATGTCACACACTCTCTGAACTGTACTCTGGCGGTCTCAAAAGTCTGCCATATATTTTACTTCTGACTGATCAACACTGACAAGGAAAAACGTGTGGACTCAGACAAACCCTGAAAGCAGTAACAACCACACCTGCCAACACCAACTTGCCTTCAAAAGGCTTGTGATCCAAAGCTTTCACAGAAGGTGATTCAAATACTTTCCAACATCACAGAATAAAGTCATAAGGTAATTTAGGTTGGAGAGGATCTTTGAAAACCATCTGGCCCAACACCATGCTCATTGCAGGGCTAACTTTGAAGTGACATTAGGATGATTGCCATTCCCTGGAAGAAGTCTTAATAAAAACCTGTGTGGAAAGGAGACAAATTATGGCAGGAGTGATAAAAAAAAAAATAGCTGATCCAGACTGAAACAATGTACAAAAGTTTTTAATCATTCTCGTATTTAATCCCGGATTAACTAATTATCAAGTGCTCTAGACCCTGGGGCTCATTCCTTATTGGAAAGAATTACTATAAATGCAAAAAGGGTCAGGGAGTAGTTTAGTATCTGAGATGCTCCCCACCCTGGTCTGCTCAGAGTGACTTTTGCTTTCTGGCAGCTGCCTGCATGCCAAATGTTTTCCCAATAGCTGTCAGCATCCTGCCTGCACGTCGGCTGGGCGCCAGCTGCCGGGGAGGTGAAGGGGACATTATTCATCTGGGACACCAGCAAACCCCGCAGGGAGAAGCAGGCCTCCAAGCAGCTGTTTAGCAGCAGGAGCTGAGGTGGAAGTAACTGAGAATAAATACATAAATAATCACACCCCACTGTCTCTTCTCTTTTGTACTTCCTGCTCAAAAAAAAACCAAAACAAAACTGTGGTGGTTTGAAGAGACTGAGTTGATGGACAGGGTTTTAGACCAATCGCTTCTCACAATTTTCCATATAAAAGGGCACTGCTGAGGGGAAGTCACTCTGTTCTTTTCCGGTCCCTGAACCGGGAGGGGTGGCGGGCCCGGG
>VWZT01011773.1:464575-518660 GCA_013397055.1 Pachycephala philippinensis
TTATCCTTAAAAAGACACCCCATGCGTGGCTTATGATAGCAGTTGTGGGAAGACTGCAGAATTCATGAGAGAGATATATTTCACGGCAGCAGATTTTCCGGGCGGGTCGGTTTGCTTGTGCCAGTTTGAAACACCACACTAGAGCAGAAGAAAAAACCTCTTTTTTTTCTTTCAAATATGAAAGAGACTTAAGAACTGCAATTCTGACCTAAAATCATGTGTGTTATCCTTTGTGCGAGTTGGGAAATAAGTGGGGAGAGGTGCTGGAGGGAAAGGGAGAGTTTGTTGTAATCTTTATCATTCTTTTATTACCTTTAATTCTGTTAGTAATAAACTTCTTTGTATTCTTTAAGGTTTTGAGCCTGCTTTGCCCTTCTTCTAATTCTTATCTCACAAAAAAGTAAAAGATGCAAACTAAACCACCACAAAAACAAACAAAAAAAAAAAGAGGACAGGGACAGACAGGTGAAGAGGGGGGAGATATTAGTGAAAAACCATGTTAGATCATCCCCCATATGGGAATAATTTCTCAGTTTATAAGTGTTTACTAGAGGTGTTAAATTGCTTCATATGTAACTGCAGCTTGCCAGGGTGTACCCTGTTAGACACCTCGCCCCAGCTCATTGTCTCTGCAGGGTATTTCAGTGAGGAAAGTGGTCATTTGGCACATCGGTCTCTTGCCTAAACCGAGTTTTCAAAAGCTTACAGGCTGTTACGCACACTTCTCCATTACATGTATGGATTGCCGTGCCATCTACAGAAAAAATATTGCCCAAATGTTTCTCAGTGTTAAATACATAGCACATATTGTACTCCGCCATGTGGCACTTTCTGTGAAACCTGGGAGAACCATGAGCTCAACATATTTTTCTATCTGGCTGCTAGAAATCTAAACTTTCCCAATCAGTTTCTGCCATTATTTTTCTCCTATCTGCAACTTCACAGAAAACTGAGCAGAAATTTGGTTTGGAATCAGCAAAACAACTGACCAACCAACAAAACCAACATCACCCCACTTCCCCACACAACAACAATAACTAGAAAAAAGACATTCCAAAAAAGACCCTAATTAGATCAAGAGTTAAATTTAAAAAGACAGGGATTAGACAGAGGCTGGAGTTCATCTTTGGCACAAGCTTCCTGGAACACGAGAAGCTGGAAAGTGACCTACTGCCTACCAATACTTCCTACATCAGTGTCCAGGGACTGGAGCTACTGCCATGACCTTCCTGGGCATTCTCTCTGTAGAAGAACTGCAAGAAACCATCAACTCTTGTGCACAAATAATCCTGGAAAGACAAGACAACATCCTTCTAGCAAAGTGCAACTACTGTGTGGTGAGAAAGCATGGCCTCTGTAGGATAGAAAACCTCCATGACCCATTCAGGCAGCTGCTTGTCAATGGGCCTTTGGGGTGAGTGAACCTGCTGGGATGGGAAAAGATGCAGGGGGCAGAGGACAGTGTCCTCACTGGGCTTTAAAGAGTCTTGCATCCTGGAGCAGGCTGATCTTTTTTAGTCAGACTACACATCTCCTGGAGTCTGCAAGCTCTGAATAGCAGGGAAACACCTGTGGGCTGGCCAGCTTCTTTACTTCTCCCATGTAAAAGGATTTGCCTCCTCATGCTGTGACCATACTGCAGCTTGCAGTGTAAAAGTATGCTTCAGGAAAAAAGCACTTTCAGGGATTTTTGGGATGGTGATTCAACAGGTTGCTGTCCTGTTGTCACCAGAGCATTGTAGAAGCACTGAATCAGCTGGAAGCAACGGGAATGTCAGTGTTACAGGAATGGATGGGCTTGCGTAGACAAACTGAAGAATTCACTGACCCCACCACGGCTGTGAGTAGCAAGCGCACATCATCCAGGGTGAGCAGGGGGAGACACACGCCTTACACAGACAGGCCAAATTCAGGCAAGGCCTGCAGGACTAAACACCATTCCACGGCAGAGATCCTTCCCCACAGCAAGGCTTTGTCCTTCGTGCTGTTCCTCTTTCCTTTGCTGTCATTTTGGACACCACTCTACACTTGCCGAGGCGATTTCTCCACACAGGGTCCTCCCCACTTCAGACCCTGGGCATCTCCTGGTCCATCAGCTGCTGTCTGTCCTGCGGGGTTGCACTGAGCCTGCACACCACACTGTGAGTGCCATGGCCACCACTCTGACAGGTCCCATGCAAACAGGAAAATGTGCTTTCTCTCCTGAATGATCAGCCCCAACTGTTGGGGAAGATGAAATAGGAAAGACTTATAAATATGATCACATAGCAAAAGATGCTGACAATGTGGAAACTGCAGGCGAGATTGAAATGAAGACAAGCTTTGAGATACCAAACCCCAGTTACTGAACAACTGGAAAACAATGGCTTGGCCGACTGAAGGTAATCCCCCGTTGATGAAACAAAGCCCTCTGTTTGCTGACAAGTCCAAGGGTCAGAACAGACCCTGTTAATGTTACAGAGGGTCCAAGAAGTAGTTTTTAGGGTTTAAAATATAACGCCATATGGTAATGCGACGATTCTTATAGGCTATATGTTAATGTAGTAGGATTTGTAGCATGTTCTGGATTGGTTAGTAGAAATTAGAATATTCAACACAGAAGATGATTTATTGTAATGTAATTGGCAAGCACGGCATTCTGTTCTGTATTCTGTATACATTCTATTCTGTACTCTCTATTCTATGTTATTCTATTCCGCATTCTACTCTCTCTTTCTTCTGCTCTGACCTGCTTCGGGCTGCATCTAGCAGCTCCTAGCAGGTCCCCTAAACCCACGCCCTTCCACAATAAATCCGATGCTCTAACACTGTCTCCAGAGATCTCTCGTCTCCGTCCCGACCGTCTCGTATAGGCTCGCCTCACAGAGACCCACACAGGAAATTTACAACCAACGGCAAAAGAGGCAGCTCTACAGGGAGACAGGAGATGAGAGCAGTCTGGTGCATGATTAATTTATATCCTTAAAAGTCTGAAATGCTCCCAAAGTCATTAGTATTCCCTGGGTAAAAGAGCTGTCCAGATTTTCAACATATCCCTGCCTTATTCTCATATCTATTGGAATTAATAGCTGAAGCCTTGTGAAGCCCAACAGTCAAGCAGAGAACTGCATTTAATCTAATACAGAACCTGAGATCATAGTTTGGGAGTCTAAATGTTGCTGTCAGGAGCAGACACAGCCCAACTTTTCATTTCTACTTAAACACTTTTATAATATCCCGAAAGCATAAATGCACCTCAGAGTGGGTGCAGTGCCAACACTGCCAGCCTCTTTACACTGCCAAAATATTGATATAAGGGCCCTTCAGAGAAATGTGAAAATAAAAACCCCATTCCTCACATCTAACCCCAGTAAAAATGACACAGTCCAAGAGCTTTCTAGGGTAAATTAGACTCCGGATGGTTCACTCTGTCTCTTTCTGTTTGTGTGTGTAGACCTGTCCAAAAGGAAGTCATGTATGCACTGGGAGGAGGATGAAGAATCCACCCAAGTGTTTTAAAAGTAGGCATAAACCCACACTTGTTTTCACATACTCTTTAGTACTCCAGCCACTGCACCCAGAAATTACTCCATTTCTCTGTTGTAAGAGCAGCTCTGTCTAAGTTGGTGAGGGATCCTTTAGGATGAATAAAAACTACCTCCTGCTTCCCATATTTAACTTTTCAATGGGGAAGGTCTGCTGCCAATTTTTTCCAAATAAGTGCTGGGGTAACAAGGACTAATGTGTGGGAGATTCCCCACCCCAGCAGCCCTGGCTGAGCCCAGCACTGCTCCCCGTGCCCAGCTCATCCCACCGGTGTCCTCAGTCAGGGCAAGGGTCACAGGGCACCGACAGGAAAGTGCTTGCTAGAGACTGCACAAGGTACTTCATGGCCAGCTCTCTGTCTGAAGGAAAGGTGCTGAATAGGCTGATGGAGCCTTCACAAGCCATGGTGGAACTGGCACAGAAAACACAGATGCAGGTTTTTAGATTTGTTAGATGATAGCCTCTGTCTCCAGTAGCACATTTCGCTGACACTATCTCAAATCCTTCACCCCCTCCTACAGATGTGCAGAACTTAGTAGCTAAAAAAGAGAAGCTGGAGACCCAGAACATTGCTACTGTAAAACTAAGTTCTTGGAGCCACACTTGTTTTAAAAATCAGGCAAGCAAAGTAATGCGTGGCTTCAGTTAGATTGTTTGGTAACTTAATTGTAGCTACTAATTTCAAGATACACAGGCTAGAAATAATGTATATGTCCATGCCTTTTCTTTCTGTAATTGCCAATAATATTTCTAAAGCACCTTTTTCTTTTTTTAAAATTTTCCTGAAGCAAGTGGTAAATGGAAGGCTTTAAGGACTGTTATACCTTCTCATTAGGGGATCTCTCTCCTAGGTAAAAGAACCACATTTTTTTCCTGGTGCTGTTCAAATCAGTTGACAAGGGGTCTGAAAGAATGCCTGAACTCCAAGGTGTCAGAAAATATCAAGTGATCAGCAGAAAAAGGCTTTGGTTTAAACTTTGCTTTACATGTGCAATATAGTATTTCCAGCTTAAAGAAAGAACTGGGAGACCTGCTCCAAAATGACAGAATTTCATAGGCTAACAAATTGTTACACAGCTTGTCAGTAAACATATGTCAAATTGGAGAGGACAGTCCAGTGGTTGCTTAACATGAATATTAATTGTTGCTCTTAAGAAATTTATTATTTCAGTGATATAAATCTTCTCATGTGTGGTATATTCACTGTCTTTCCCCTAAGCTGCTACATTCTACTGCTCTCCCTTTGAAGAGGAATGTGAAGCAGGCAAGGCTCCTGCAGGAGGGCATCCCAAATGTGCTTGCTAGCAAGATGGTGTTGTATTTACCTTCCTATAGATTGTCGGTGGGATTTCCACGACTCTGGGTGTTCAGAAAACATGATGAGTATTATATTTCAGCATCTAGAAGCATTCTGATCTTGGAATGAATATTTTGCTTAATAATTAACAGAGGCCTAATAAGTGATGGAAAAAAAGATGGCAGCAGCAGCAGGGTTGGTGCACACATGACTTGAAGGGGTCTCCCTGTGGCTGGGCACCCTGAAGGGTGTCTGTGGCCAAGCAGGACATGGCTGTGGGTGGGGTGAAGGGACTTGAAGGGAGTGGGAAGCAGCTGCACCCCTATGGATGGGTTGAGGTGCCTCCACAAAGCTCAGTTCCACAATTCACTTTCTAAAGTGAAAAGTTTTAATATCTATACCTTCTAGAGTATTGCTAGGAGTGGCTGTGGAAGTTGGCTGACCTGAGTTCTTAAACTCACTGAGCTGGGCACAACAGGGCCACATCAGCACAGGCTGTAAACAAATATTTGCTGCTTGCAAGGATTATGACATGTAGCATATGCTATATAAACTGCATATCCAGAAAAGTATGTATTTACCAAATCCACTTCCCGCAACACAAATGTGTCCTTAAACATGCAGGCATGAAAACAGAAAGCCCTGAGCTAATGCCATTCAAAACCCCACGTATTTCATACATAAATATCCACACAAAAATGCTAGCTGGAATACCTGTGTATTCACTGTGAGCAGAAACATGAACACCATGCCCCAGACAGTATTGTGAAATAAATTTTGTCTTCAGTTTCAGTTTAATAGCTCAAGATCTTTCTGCCAGATGTATGAATGGCTTTGGGAGGAAAGACACAGGAAGGAAAATGAAGATGTGATCAGCCTAGGAAATGGTTCTTGGGAAACCTTCCAGCATCATGAGCAAGCGAACACAGGAGTGCATTAGCACTGCACACTGTCTGATGAATGCTCCAGCAGCTGCTTCACGGGACATAATGCTTTGTTTCACTCAGAAACAGACATTTGTGGCACAGGAGAAAGCAAATGCATGTAACAGACACAACTTTAAAGGTTTTTAGCAGAAGCTCGTGAAATTTTACCGAAGAACAAATGGAGACTTGTGGATGTACTAATAGAGATGTCAAGACCTGAAATGAATTGATGGACCACAGTCATAGCTAGTTGACAGTGACATGTTTTGCTTTGCATTGTTTGGACTGGAAATGACATCTTGAGAAATTAAACTGAGGCCAGCATGCTCAAAATCACAGTTTTTCAGCTGTTCTAATAACCCCTTTCAAAAATATCACTGGATGCTACATTATGTGTCCCTATCTCTAATTTTGAACTAGTTGCAAACAGACAAAAGCATTGATTAAATGTGTCAACAGTATTAAACTCAAAGATGCTGAATACACCAAAGAGTGCAAAGGAATTGTACAAAAAGAAGCAGGGTGGCTAGAAAAATTGATTTGGAACAGCAGTGAGATTTCAACACAAACAAAGAAAAGCTATTGTATGAAAGATGAAACATAGATTTGTAATGACAGGAACTCATAAAGATGAAGGCTTGGGAATAATAGGGTGGAAGGTAATATTGGTGCTATGTAAACACAGGCATCATACACAGGTGTGACAACGTACACTGCTCTTTACACAGAACTTGTAAAAATGCATCTAACATTAGCTCCAAATTGCTGGCACTGTGGTGCTTGAAAGAGGGGGAGCAATGCTTTTGGGAAGTGAATTGGATGTGTGATTGGAGAAGTATTGCTTGGGAAAACAGTCTGCTTGCAATGACTGCAATTAAGATGTGATGCTAGTAGGACAGAAATCCCCATCAAGCAGAGATGGGTATTACCTCTGAGATATACCACAGGGCAAGGCCAGAGCACTGGGAATCCCTCACAAAAAAAGAAGTGATATTTCAGGAGCAAATCAGGCTGCAAGCATCAGGATCATAATATTATAGAACAGTTTGTCTTGGAAGGGACCTTAAAGGTCATCCAGTTCCAACCCCCTTGTCATGAGCAGGGACAGCTTCCCCTAGACCAGGTTGCTCAGAGCCCTATCCAATGCTGAACACTGCCAGGCATGGGGCACCCACACCTTCTCTGGGCAACCTGTGCCCATGCCTCACCACCCTCACAGCAATGAGTTTTCCCTGGTATATAGTCTAAATCTACCCTCATTCAGTTTAAAGCCATTCCCCCCTTGCAAAACTCTACTGTAGTTCCCTTTAGGTACTGGGAGGTCCTATAAGGTCTCCCTGGAGCCTTCTCATCCCTAGGCTGAACAATCCCAGCTCTCAGCCTGTCTTCACAGGAGAGGTGCTTCAGCCCCCTGATGGTTATCATGGCCCTCCTTTGGGCTCGCTCTTACACTGGGTGCCCCAGAGCTGGATGCAGCTCTCCAGGTGGGGTCTCACAAGAGCAGAGCAGAGGGGCAGAATCCCCTCCCTTGCCCTGCTGGCCACGTTGCTTTGGATGCTGCCCAGGACGTGGTTGGCTTTCAGGGCTGTGAGAGCATACTTCTGGCTTATGTCGAGCTTCTCTCCTCCAACACCCCCAAGTCCTTCTCCTCAGGGCTGCTCTTGATCTGGTCATCTGGGCTTAGTGGCCATTGCAAGGGTAGTCCACTGGGATCAGGGCCTAAGTCAGGCAGGCTAATGAATTAGAGCCAGTGTTTAAAATGGATGTGAGTTGACAGAGAAGCAAGAAAAATCAAGAGGGAAGAAGATCTGTTGTCCCTGTTATTGGAGTCTGGAGGCTAAAAAGAACATGAGAAGGAGACATTTGCTGTTGCATGAAGGGTCTAGACCGGAAACAATGACTGCATGGCATAATGTGCACCTGAGACCTGATACAAACCCACCAGAGTCAGGCCAGTCTTCTCACCACTTCCAAGAATCCTTGAAGCCAACAGTGTGGTGCCCTGATTCAGACACTTGTCAGCCCCTGAGGCCAACCTGCTTGCCCCAACATTGATCCAGAAAGCCCAGTTTTCAAGGCCAGCTGGTGCTCCTCACCTGACCACCTTGGTGCCGTTCCTCATGACCTGCATGTCCACCATGCAGCCACCCATGACGTAAGCAGCCAGGTTCAGCTCGGAGAACTCGGCCTGGAGTGGAGCAAAAGGACAAAGTGTTACTCAGGGGCGGCAGAGACACAAACACACGGACACAGACGCAGAGTTTTCTTCGTCTGGAATGTGCTTTTCCTTCTTTTTTTTTCTTTTCTCTTTTTTTTTTTTTTTTTCTGTGAGGCAACTGGAGATCCAGTTATAGCTGGTTTGCCCTGAGAGACTGCAGAAGTATTTACAGCTCCCACACTTGGGGTGTAAAAGCACACAGGATTAGGCTTATTGCAGTAATAAGTACTGAAGGAATTAAGAATGAGCAAGCTGAAAAAATGCACACAGGAAAGAATAGTAATAATAATAATAATAATAGAAAGAGGTAGGGTAATTTGAATTCAAATTCTAAGTTTCCACTTGGAGACATCCATTTAAAATCATGTCTGAGTTGGCTGCTGTGCCGTTGGCTAGCTATAAACCTAATAAAAAAGATTTAAACCTTTTTAAACCTCATTATGTCATATGGAAGGTGATAAGCAGAGGTCACCTGATATGATTTGCTTATTAAGACTTTTACTATTAAAGAGTTAGAAAAGCTGGTTATTAACAGAGCTGCTCAATCATTAAAACACTTTGTATTTTGAAAGAGGTGCGAATTGCAAGGCTGGAAAGGTTGGCAAGGGATATTTCAGCCATGGGGAGCAAAAGGCACAGGGGTGATGGTGACTGCAGAGGATGTCAGTGAAGGTTAAGGCACAAATCAGAGTGACTAGCTGGGTGAGAGGTGTGATAATCCTGACTGGAGTGCTAGCAAGGCTTGGTGGTCTCAGGCCACTCTCAGTAGGAGGATGGCAGGATTACCTGATCCGAGTTTGTCTTGGGCTTCAAATCCTAACTCTGTCTTGATGAGCAAATGAGTAAACCTTGAACTAGAATATCCTAGTGTGCCATATGGGTCCTCCCCTTCTAACATGATGCAAACATACCTGTACAGATTCAAAATCTTATATCAAATTAGTGCCTTTGATATAAATATAAANTTCTCCCTCTGAGCAGTTTTTTTACCCTTCCTTTTAAGACATTTTTCAGACTTGTTATGATGAAGACTGGACAGCAGTAAAATAATCTTCTAATCAGTAGCTATCTAATACCAGAACACTTAGATGGTGCCGCTAATACTTATGATTTTATTGAGATCCTTGTACTGTTTAATGTTCTTCTGCTACTTCTATTAGCTGGAACGAAAAGATAGTGCCAGGAACAACTTTTATACATTAAAAAAAAGGCAAAAAAAAAAAAAAAAAAAAGTGTGTTTTGTCCTCATGAACTCATGGAAAAAACTTGCCAATGGAAAACTAGTGCACCTGTAAGGGCTCAAAGGCTAGACGACAAATGAAAAGATCATTTCCAAATTTCTTTTTTTAAAATCCACCTAATTTTAAAGCAATGCCTGTGGACTGGTGACCCGATGATGTAATGAGATTTCATGTCTGTGGCCCTGCGTAAACTTTTTAAAGCAACACCCTTACACGATCTTACATCATTGTAACTCCTAATTACAATGAAAAGAGGGGGAAAATTCCTGTTGCCAAGAAATAAATTCTGCTTCAAACACAAACACATACACACACAGACACACTCGCAGGGAGGGATTGGCAGTGGTTCAGGTGACTGCCTGGATTTTACTTGAGAGAGGTTGCACCGTGCTGCCTTGGCCACAGCCACGCTTCTTCAGTGACCCTATCAGATCAGAGATAAGAAAACACATACCCCTAAAAGGCACCTGCCTTTTATACATTTAAAAAATCTCAGGAGATCCAGGGAGAGAGGAGTCCACCTTGGACAAATTCAGTAAGATCGGATGCCTTGGGCACCATCAGTGATCTCCCCAATGGGTCAGGGCAAGCTTGCTGGTTTACACATTAGCTCCAGAGGCTGTGTGGGCTGGGGAGATGAAAGGATGTTTTTCCCACCTCTGTGTCTCCAAATGCCTCAGAGATGTCCTGCTCTGAAAGCAGAGTGTTGTCGAGCTGGACCTCCAGCTTCTGTAGCTGAGGAATGCACCATCTGATGTGAACACCAGGGCAAGAAAGGGAAGTTTCAGGTCTGTGTTCTCATGTTTTTTATGCTTTTCCTCTGTAATTTTTTTCCATAATGGTTTGTAGTAAAGAGCTTAACACTCCTCTTTGCTGGGGGTGAAAATGGACAATCTTCATTTGATGAGGGGCACTTAGAGCCTAACTAAGTTGGTGTGACAGGCGTTTCCCTGAGGCAGTCAGGCCAAACAAAGCTGTGCTCAGACACCTGACCTGCAAACAGGCCTGAGAACCCCCCGAGCTGGTAAGTTCTTCATGCCAAACTGCCAGGACCAATTTCAGGCCCTGCTAACGTCAAGAGCCAGAAGAAAAGGAGAAATCCCCTTTGGCAACCATTGTCCAGGGAACCCTGGCAAGGAGAGAGAAGTGTGGAGTGGGTCTGGGGGATTCAGCTATCTCACCCCCAAAACATGCAGATCTGCAGTCAGAGCTGAGGGACAATCCTGACCTTTTCCTGGCATTCATTTCTGCTTTAACAGACCAAGTTAAGGAATGCTGCTGCTTTCATGTAGCTGCTTTGTCCCATCCAACAGGCCGCTGCTAGCTGGCATTTGGAAGAAGGCTAAAACCTTCAGTCAGCAGAAATTGTTTCCTGTTGATTTTCCAGTGCTCCCTGTATTTTTAACTTTGTGGGTTTTGTAGCCTGATGACTTCCCTTGGCTGGGATTTAAGCTCTGAGATCATCTCCAGGCTGAGTTTACCTTGCAGACAAAGAGGTCTTTGAAAGCAGCCCATGCAGATAGAGTGACAGGTAACTATGCATAAAACAGGAGAGCCCAGCGCCCCGTGGCCTTGCAGAGTCATTTGCATTAGGAATCATGGAACAGAAGAAGGCATTGCATTAGCCTGGTGGTGTTTTATACTTGCTTTGCAACAGTGCCAGTGGCTGCAAAAACACTCAGGGCAAGAGCAAACCATGTGTGACAAACGTGACACAACCTGTCTTGGAGAATAACGTAACAGAGCCTGTGGGAGTAGAAGTATTTCATACCTCTGTGAGGCTCAGATATGAGATGATGCCCACAGCTACTTTGATCATAGTTTTGTCAAAAATGCCTACTTCAGGTATTAAGAATCAGAAAACTCTCCAGATCATTTGGACTAAACCTTAAGGTACTCTCATTTTCCATCAGTGTTCTCTGTGTGCTGGAGATCTTTTTGGTGAGCTATTTTAGAGTATCTGTTTTTGTTTCCTGATATTAAAACAAGGACGATTCTGTCATTTTAAACCATGCAGTAGTAGAAATGCCTGGCTTGGTAGCTATGCCTGTTAGTGATTTAAGGGAAGCACGTGTTCAAGGTGTATTTTAAGCATTTTTCATACAATAACAGAAAGTTGTGTTGGAAGGACTTCAAGACATCACATAGTCTTTCTCTCTGTCCTAAGGCATGAGCAGCTCTGCCTCTGCCATTGTGTGCAGATACTACATAACCTTCTTCTGTCTTCCATGGATGAGGAACCTCCTCAGGCAGTCTCTACCTTTACAACCATGGAAAGTTTTTCCAATGCCCATCCTAAATCTCTCCCCCTACTTTTTAAGACACAATTATTTTGTGTCCCTTACTTCTTCCTGCAGAGCCTGAAGATTTATTCCTCAAAGACTTGCCCTTCCTTCTTCCTTTCTTTTTTTTTTTTCCTAGACAAAACCAGCCCCATTCTAGTAAGATTTTCTTGTAGATGATGTTTTTCAGTGAACTGATCAGAGCTGTTGTTGTCACCGGGATTCTCTCTGGCAGGTCCACAACTCCCTTCATTTGTAATACTGCCAACCATATGCTTGAGTATGGATTTGTCATACATGCAGCAGTGTGACTGTTTTTTAACTCACATTCTGGCTGAGATCCACTGTAATCCTTGCATTGCTTTGTCTAGGCTACTGACTGGCCTGGTCCTTGCCATGGCTTAGGCACTTGGGATGAGGAATTGCTACTGTATAATCAAAATCACATACATTCCTCAGTGGATTTTATGCCTTATTTTTTGGTGGATCTTCCAATATGTACAAGGAAGAGCCCACATCAGGTTGCATTCCCAAAGCAGCACATTTCACTACAACCATTACAAGCATCTCAAGGGGAAAGTAAGCAATCCCTAAATCCTGCACAGGTGGAAAGGTGGGCAGATGGTATGGATGCCAGTGGGATGAGGGCTGGGGCTGTGCATGCTTGGTGTGCCTGCATGCAGAATTAGAGATTACACATCCTGATCTCCCATGGCTCTTCCTGAGACATTTTTCCTTGGGGAGGCACCCTGCTCCCCACCTGCCCCCAGTACCAGGATTGCTCTCTGGGAGAAAAGAATGGAGAGAGTCCATCTGTGATGTGAATGCTGCTTTGTGGCTCCAAGAGCAGCTTCCACAAGTGCTCTTCACAAGTCCTGAAGCTAGGATGCATTCTCCTAGAGACAGTGCTGGTGCTGAAGGTCCCCATGCCTTCACCTGTGTGAACACCTTTTGGTGCATCAGCTCTGATGGCATTCAGAATTGTCTCTTGAATTTTCATTTCAGAAGTATGTGACTGCCTGAAAATTTGAGGTTTAGAAAAAGCACATTTCTAAATATTTTGATCCCAGGAAACGGCTCAAAACCATGAACTCTGTAAACCTCCAAAAGCCAAAGAAAATTAAAAAAAAAAAAAAAAAGATAGTATTTTTTAATTTAAGAAAAATAATGATTTTAGAGCCATTCTTGCTAGTTCTCCAGGTCCCTTTATTCATGGTTTCTGAATGCCTGCATGTGGCAAAGCTATGAGAACTGCTCTTGCTGTTATTGAACTGCTTTCTGGCATTCAGTTGGAAAAAACCCCAAACCCTAAACATATAATGAACAAAAATTATACGGTTGTTTGACAGGAGGCTAATTTTCCTTTCATCACACATGGACCTGTCAGACTCTACCTTTTGAAAGGACCATTTTACACCACACATGAAAATACCTCTTTAGGGCGGGAAGTACAATGGAGCTGGAATTCATGATTTGTATTACAATTATATTCTGTGACTGCCAAGTACAACTTTTTTCCTGACAGTGCTGCCAATGGAGTCATAATCTATACCACAAGATTTTCCCGAAGCATGTACATAGGAGTTCATGGAATAATCATTCCCTGAAAATAAACCGAAGAGTGGGAACAAGTGAATGAGCTGTGCAAGAAGAATGTGTGTCAGACGGACAGACGGACCCACCTCGTCACAGGAGGAAATGGTGGGAAGGAGACGGGTGTACAAACAACAGGAATAAAAATGTAGATGGACCTCTTGGCCTTGTGGCTCCCCTGTCACACTTTTCACCCCACTCCACCATCAATTAGCGAATGTCAGGAAAGATGGCTCTGAACATATTGAAATTCCTTTGGGAAATATCTGCAGGAAGGTACCCTGAAGGTGGTGGACTCTCTCTAAGAGGTGCTGCTTGCTCTTACCTGCTGTGTCTTCCATTGGTCCATGCAGGGCACAGGACTGGAACAGCCCATCAGAGCCATAGGATCTAACCCCTTGCTACACCTGGCACCGTGTTATGAAACCCTTTCTTGCACCAGGGTATTTACTAAAAGCACTCATGTCTCCTTTATCCTCTGTTATGGCAGGATAAACAAACTCATCTCTGTCAGTCTCCTCTCATAAGCCAGGTCTCCGTGGCCATCCCAGTGTCCCTGCTCTGTTATCTCCTGCTTTGTAGACATCACTCTCCCAGACAGGTGTCAAGTGTCCCGCTCATCTGCCCCCCACCCTCAGTGTCACCAGCTGTCCTGTCTGATGGGTCTGTGGCTGTCCAGGTCTCAGCCCCATCTCCATTGCCCTCTTCTGCTTGTCTGTGGGTGAGCTGGGGATATGTGGCCACAAGGCATTCCCCTTGGGCTTGGGCCATGTCTAATGCCCAAGGAGACCCCACACAAGGTATGTTATGATCTGAATGGAAAACCCCAGAAATCCTTAGAGCACACAAGGTTTAGTTTCCTCTGGGACAGCGCAGAGAGGGTGGGAAAGGAGGTGCTGAATTAGTTTCTCTCTAATGAAGGAAAACATTTGGCAGAGCATAAGGCCTATAGTATGATTCCTCCTCTTCCTCAGTGTACTGTGGTTCCTAATGCCTCCTCTCCTCCAGCCAATGAAGAACTGAGGAGATTAAAGCAAAATTATTTTTGTAAGAGACTAAAAGCAATGTGGTCCACTCCTGTGGCACTTGAAGATTCTTCTTAAAGTTCAACTTAGCCTTAGAAACATTTATTCAAACTTCTGCTTTTCATTTCTGGAAGAACTTTTTTAGTATTTGTATTTCTAGAGAAAAGAACTGGAAATGCATACACTGCAGTTCTGAAAGCTAGAAATCACCAGGCACATAAAAGCAACAATGTGGATCAAAATCTAAGCAGCTTATTTTTAGCATAAAATAGAGATTGTATTTTTAGACTCAGCTGTTCCTTAAAGCTTAGGGCTTTACCCACACCAAGTAAAACTTAAACCATTAGGGTTTTAATGGGAATAGGTCAAATAGATTTTCACTTTTGGATCAGTGTTTCAATCAGTCTCACGAACGACTATCATTGCTACGGAAGTGGAAAAATACCCAAATAACCAAAATGTAATCCCAACTGCTTCCAAAGTAAAAAGGGCCATGACTCAGGAGAGCACTTGGACAAAGCCTTGCACCTCTCTCCCTGCAGCCAGCAGGAAGAAGGCAATGGCACTGCCTGCCTGGTTTCACTAAATGGTGGACAATAATAAACCCTTCAGCCTTTAAAGCACATTAATAAATGTGGTTTCAGTGTTTGTTACACTGAAGATTAGAAGAGAAGAAACAAAGGTGGAAACAAAGTAAGGCTTCACGTTCATTTTAAAGGATGACAGGAGAGTGGTGTACCCACCACAGTGTCCCTGCCAGCTCTCTCCTTATCCACTGGCACCAGGTGTTGCCCACAGTAACTCCTCTCTCTTCCTGGGGGGTAATGGATGTGAAGAACGAGGGCCTGGGGTTGCTATCGAGGTCATGCAATTCACTCAGTGCTAAAGAACCAGAAAAGCTTGTTTGAGAGTCCATAAAACCTATTTTCATACAGGCTGAGACTTGCAGAAGCAGCTCCCTGAGCAGCAGGATGGCATTGAACAGTCTCTTCCCTGTGCATTACCAGTGTCTAATATGAACTGGATTCACCTTTTGCAGAAACTGAGTATCTTGAAACATCTGCCTGTTTCTCAAATTCAGCTGGAATGAGCCAATGCTTTCCACAGGGCTGGGTGTGGGGGACAGGCAGAGCAGGACAGCAGGATCACACATGTCCTGCATTCCTCAGAGGAGGGGGGAGGCAGCCTGGAGAGCTGCTAGGGGTGTACAACCAGATTAGATAACTGACTTCCCGCTGCTGAGAGAGGGACAGACAGTGCTGCTTTCAGCACTCCTGCTCCATTACAAATAAGTGATGTCATGACTTTCAAGAAAATATCACCTACTATCCTGTTCTGCTTTCCCCACAGATTGCTAAAATGGCTTGCTAAGAAAGAATTAAGATGCAACAGAGATGGATATGAAAGAGGAGGAGAAAAAGTTCAAACCAACTACAGAACATCCTGTAAGAATGGCAAAAGAGTTAGCAGGGTCGGTAAAAATAAGGCAGTGGCTTTTTCCCAATGTGGTTTTTCAAGAGTATTTAACATTTGGATATTTCCTTTCATTGCTTTCTGCCATTCAAACTTCTTTGTTATTTAGCTTTTCGGATCAAAAGTGGTTTTTCTCCTATAAAACATAAAAAAAGTTCCTAAGGCAAACTGTATTTCTGGCTGAGTTAATACTTTGTGGTTATCTGAAACAGGATAAATTGGAAAAATGAAAAACTGCATTAACTTACTGAGCAGACCAAATGGCTCAAGAGGTGCCCAAGAGTCAAAGTCTCTGATGAAGAGTTTATTCAGACCTGAACAGCCAGGTTAAGGCCTGTGCACCATGGCACAGTCTGTGTGCCATTCAGTGGAGTTATAGGAGAGAAGACTGGTAATCTGGGAACTCAAAGAGAAAGATGTGGACCATGTTGATGAACGTAGTTATTCTCTTTTTTTTTTTTTCTTTTTCATAAGAAAACTGTGGAAGAACATTCATTTTTAGGTAGAGAGGGTCAGCATTCTGCCTCAGGGGACCTATTCCCACAACAGTTTAGGCTCCTGGACTGCTTGAGGAAGAGCGTGAAGAAGTTAGGAAAGCTCCAGACAAACAAGGTAGGAGCAATGAATGAAAATTAAATATCAAGAAATACTGAGCAAGGATGGATGGCCAAAATAAGAAGGGGACAAAAAGCTGGAGTTTGAAGGCAGCAGTGCCTCTCTCTTGACCTTAACAACATGAGGAGAAGGAGTATGAGGGGAAAGGCAGAGACTGGAGGTTTAGGAAAGAATTAACAAGTCATTTTGAAGAGTACCAAGTCTAGCTTTGAAGCTGACCCTGCTTTGAGTGATGGAGTGGGTTGGATCAGAGGCTTGAAGAGAAAACATAAATTATTTGATTTCATGCTTCTGAGTAGCATGATTTTTAATTTTTTTATTTTTTCCTATACTATTTTAGGATAATTGCTAAGGCAGCCAGCAAAATAAAGACTTGGATAAGGAAATGCCAGGAAGAATTATTCTTGCTAATACCACCCAAGACTGACAAGTGTGATATCAATAAAAAAGAGAAAAATCTGTCCCAGACACAGTTTGATCAGAACATGTGTGCTCATGAACAGTCATAGACAACAGGACAGGACCCCTTTGAAAAGAGAAGAAACACCTTTTCAAGGGCAGTGGGTCCTGAGAAAGTCTTCAAAACCACTGCATTAATAATCTGTACACACACATGATGCAGAATCAACAGCTTTATAAAAACAGAAAATATCAGGTAATTCAAACATTCAGCAGATTTCTTTATCCGCCCAAACATTTTTATAGCCCTAATGAGTATAAAACAAGCATACAATTCCTTCAGGATCACCATCTTATCTCTACATCTCTCTCTTCTTACACCTGCTTTCAAGTTGGGTGCCTGCAGATGATGATTATTAATAATAATTTCTACTTTGGCAACAGCATCCAGTCTCAGTCAATATGGGACTTTTGTTTGACAGACACGGCACCAGCACACAGAGCAGGGGACAGACCCCAACAAGAAGAGGTTTCAGACGAAATGGATGTCTGGTGCCAAGGCTAACAGGAAAAGAGGATGTGTCCAGTGCCCTGTGGAGCATGCCAGAAAACAGCCTATGAACCTCATCACTGTTCCTGGGACAGATCACCTCTCCTTAGCGCTGTCCACAAACATTCCTTAGAGAGAAATTCACTTGTCACTGACCTGTTCCACTCGTATATCAAATTCTCCATTCACCTTCTTCCCCTGGAAATATTTGGCCCTGCAGAAGAAACAAGAGAGACAAACATGGTTAAATAAGATTTTTGGCTTTCATTACATACTGTTTTGCTTCTGTGTTTCCCTTTTTGCTGAGGAATTTCTATCCGGGTCACAGCATGTTTTTCTAATTCCTATCTTCTTTTAGCTTTCTGTTCTCCAGGAGAAACCTGCCAAGCCAGATGAAAACCACATTGGAAAGTTCCTTCAAGGCTTGTTACTTTTTCATTTAATTTTCAAACTGAAAACCAAATGTCCTCCTAATCTTTTCCAGGGAACAACTCTAATCAATGATTCCTTGCTATATCTCATTTAATACTCAATCTTTATTCTGTAAAAGGAGAGCAACATATGGCACAGCATCGGGGACTTCTGATGTTGAGCAAGGAGCTTTATCATCACAGCTGAAGTACTTGTGAAGCCTGTTCTCCTGCTTTCTCACTACAGAGCTGCTTTCCACTTCTGTTTCTTTTTGCTATTGATTTAGAGAAACCATATCTGTATCTCTATGGTGTCACTGATGAAGGATCTCTTCTCCTGAGCTGAGAAACCGTGTTTGCTTTGGGGTTGAACACTGCTGTGAGAAGAACATACACCTTCCACCACCCCTGTTCCTATCTCCCCAGACTATACAGACAACAAAGCACTTCTAGAAGGTTGTTCCTGCAAAGGGAAGGCTGACAGTAATGTTGGAGAAGAAAACAGAGGAAAAGGACAGGCAGTTTTAGCTTTTTGTATTCTTATTTGTGTATAATTCCCTTTATTATTGATTAGTCAGTAGGGAAATTGCCAATATAAATCTCCCTGTGACTATTTCTCCCCAATTCTTCCTCTCACCAAATAAGCCTGACAGAAGAAAATATGAATTTATTTTGTCAGTCCTCCTCCCCTATAAACTCTCAGAAGGCCATGTAGGCTCCAAAGGGCTCTTCTATTTGGAAAGCATTGAAAACAGTTTAGCCCTGCAAGAGCTGTTTCCAGAGACAAAGTGACTCTGGGTTCTGTTTCCAATTGGCAAAGACAGGACAGAATAAAGAAGTAAAGGAAAATGAGGGGAAGCCGGCTTTGCTCCCTATTTTATAGTATAAGCAAAAAAAAAAAAAAAAAAAAAAAAAAAAAAAAAAAAAAAAAAAAGCTGGCTCACATTTTTACTATGTGTCTATTTGTTCCAATAAAAAAAGGAGAGACAGTAGGAAGGCAATTTCCCCCATGGCTGAAACACAGCAGTTTTTAGCTGAATGCTCCCCTCCTGCAGAAATGTGTCATGTAAATAAAAAAGTTGTTTTGTCATTCTGGCTCAAAACAAAGTCAAAATTTTTCACTATAATAGAGAAATACATTAAAAATGTCAAAAGCTTTCTGTTTAATTCTTAGAAGGACATCTGAATGCTGTATCACACTTTCCTTCCCAGACAGCCGAACCATCAGCATGGTGCAAATAAGACTTTTGCATAGGTGAGTGACAATGTAGCAGCCAGGTGTAACCATGACCAGGTGACTCAAACAACCCCTGTTTGGTATAAAAAGCAGATTTCTGGCCATTTTTCCTTCTTTTTTTGAATTTATGAGCATTGCATGAAAAAAAGCAACTCAGCAGACAAGCTAAGACATCACGCCTCTAACAATAAACAGGAACTCTAAATGCACTTAATAATTCCATTAGATTTCTGGAGGCAAGGCTCAAGAGGGTCTGGCAACATTCCTCACTCCTAAACATTGGGGATATTGCTGGAACCAGTGACTTCTTAAAAACTGCAATAAGCTTTCAGAGGGCTCACAGGAACTGGTCTGAAATTTGAGGCGCACTATTCCCTGGTACAAGTTTGTTTTTATTCCCAGCATGCTCATAATATACATTCCTTACCCACACTTATGAAACACACTTCCTCCCTCTATGGCCTCTCCTCTTTGCTGACCAGCTGGTTGCAAACTCCTTGGTGATGCTTTGCTTCAGCTTGTAACGAAGTGCGATTAACCACAGCCTTCAGCCTGGCTCAGATGGAGCAAAGAGGCTTCCACTGCCTGGTCCAGGAAATTGGCCTCCACACGGTTACAAAATCCTCTTTCTCCTCTCTGCAGTACTGGCTGTGCTCATGGATGGTCACACAGAGGGTGCATCCAGCATTAGGAGTTGTTGGAGTGGTGCAAGGGTCCTCAGCTTAGACACTGTGTGACCTCTCTGTCCTATCCCTCTTTCCATACGGGTTGTCTCATCCAGTGTCCCAAGAACTTTCCCTTAACAGCACAATATATCCCTTTGTTTCCAGGACAGCCACCCAGGAAGCTGAACCTGCTCTGAGTGTCTCTGAAGACTACAGGTGCTAAGCAATTTGCAGCCAAATATTTTGGTCTGCCCATCATTTTGACACAGCCCAGGGTAAGAATAAAACATTTCTTACTGAAACATCTCTGAGATGGATGGAGTGATGTTTTCAATTCTCACCTGGGATTTTGGAGACCCTGGGCAGTAGAGGCTATCACACTGAAATGAAAAATGGCCTTAGCATCCTCCTGGAGCCCCTCAAATTTTAAGCAAGCTGGAATCATTGCTGATGCTGTGGAAGCATCATACCCCTTGCAAGAGAGAGAGACTCTTTTGGTCAGTTCTGCACCACCTATGAAAGGGCTTGTGGTCCTTACAGTGGGCATAAGAGAGAGGAAAAGAAGACCACACTGCTGTGGTGGGGATGCATGAGAAAGAGAGATGGATGTTTCTGGCAGTCTCATGGCTGTACAAGACATTTGCGGATGCTCTCTGCCCCAAAACCACCTGAGCAAGTCTCTTCCAGACCTCTGCCTAGGACTTGATTGCTGCGGAGTTATCTAGGCAGCTTGTAGTGCAGCAGAGGAGCAGTGCCCAGAAGATCAGTCCAGAACCTTTCTGGAGAGCCTCGTAAGTGTCCCCACTCACCTCCAGCACAGCCAGCTGCCAGTGATGAGAGGTGCAGCTCATTGCCTCAGGAGGGCTCAGGGTCCCCAGCCTGGGACACCAGGGAAGCCACTTGCCTCTCAGACCCACCACCTCCCGCAGGCAGCCTGCAGCACTGACCACTGCTTGGCTGGCCACTCCTTTATTTTAAAGCATGTCAGATGTGCAGCTCAGCAGAACGCAGAGCTGTAATTTGGCTAGGCAGGGTGCAGATGGGGTGGTGCGGTTGCTGTGATCTCAGTGAATTAGCATGTAAACATGTTTTGACTGAAGAAAACTGCAGGGCCATGCTCAAGAGCAGTTTCTGGGTGGGATTTATAGGGCTGGGCAATCCATTTAAATGTGGCCCCATGGACTGGGAGGGAGGAAGCGCTGTGACAAACAGCCAAAGGTCTGCCCTGGCTTGCAGGAAAGAAGCTTGCCTAGAACCCCTCTCTCTTTCTGATGAAGAAGCTGTGTGCTCTGAAAAGGACATATTTTCTGGGTGAAAAGGCATCAGACAAACTTAACTTTTGCTTTCTGCCTCAGCTCTGACATGATTACAGGGGCATAAGAAACCCAATGCCTATTCTTATGAAGCAATCTGTAAAGGATAGAAGTTTATTTTACAGAGATATTCTGTAAACCAGCCCCAGTCTGCCTCAACTACCACGGCTGGAGGAAGCATATACAACACTTTTCTGTCAGATATGGAGTGTACCTTTAACAGCAGCAGGGAATAATAAATGATCAATTCACCTCCAATTACCTACCTCAGGCTAATTCACAGATTTTCAGATCTTCCTAGGAGAGACCTCAGTGGAACTGATATAACAAATATTGTAATGCTGTCTTGGAAACTCAGAAGCCATTCTACAGATGAACTAATAAGCGTGAGCGCAAATCCCCTCTGATGTGAGTGAATCCAGACTCACATCTGTATCACTGTTCAACAGAGGCCTTGAGCTACAAACTCAAGAGCTGGTTTGCACCTTCAACCCAAAAATAGGCTCTCCTCACTGAGAGCATGCCAAAGAAGGACACTAGGATACTGTAATGGCAAAATCCTCCAAATCGTCTGACTGAGCTTGTGCCTCTGGATCAAGACACAACAAGAAAAGAAAGCCAAGCCACACTTTGGATGGAAACCACTTCTTATCTGGAGCAGGAAGCAGCCTTTCCCACCCTGTGGAGGGGCCAGAGCAACACACAGACGAAGAGGGAAATGCATGGGACTCTCGGCGAGAGGTGGGCAAGGGAGTGGGTAGAAGAAAGAAGGAGAGAAATGGTAAGAAGAGACCTGGATAAACAAACCAAAAGGCATCCATGGATAAATTCTGGAATTATCTGAATTATTTCCCTGGTATCGCATTACACATATTTCTCTCAAGCCCCTGGGAAAATAAGGCATGTAATTTCTTTCTGGATAATCCAGGAAAAGGCGAGGCTGAAGAAGCCCCCTGGTTTGGGTGTGGGGGCACCGTGGGGAGGGTGGGGAGGTGGTGAGCCACTGTACAAAATCCCTGTGTCACAGGGCCTGGGGGCCCAAGTGATGCACAAGGCACTCACTGTATGTCCGCATTGTCTCCTTCATAAAAGGGGCTGGGACTGGGAAAAAGAAGGCAGTTTCCAGGATACTGGCCAGCAGCTGCTGGAATGCCCCGACCCCCCCAGCCCCTACAGGCTATAAGGGCAGCAGGGAGGGGAAGGGGGAGGAGAGATGCATTTGTGCCCTTTTTTTTTAAGGGTGAAAATAAGGAAGGTTTTCCTTTCAGGAGCCAGTTCTCACCCCCTCCACCACTTTCCCCACTTCAGAAATTCTCAGCCGTACATAGTAAGGAATTCTGAGATGGTCAAGTCCTGACTGCCCAGGGCATAGGGATGGGAAAAACCGCTCCATAAATGCGGAGGTCTGCAAACTGCTGGAGCTTTTGCCCACATCTGCTCTGGCCCAGAGACCTTTATGCAGTGTTCAGCTGTGCAATGGACTGGTTGGTAGTTAATACTTACTCTGCAAGAGTACCTTGGGCCAAGGGGTGGGGGTGTCAGGATGGCGAATAAGAGTGATGGATGTGTGCTTTGACACCTCAGAAAACAAGGTTTGAATTAAAAGTTGAGTGGAACAGAGGCAAGTGCAGAAAGAAAGAGAAGGTATTTACATTGTACATATCAACACGGAGGGACCAATGGGTAAATCTCAGGTTTGTGTTGGGTCAAAAGGTAACCCTAAATGCACCAATACTTTGGCAGGAGCTCCAGAGAAGTTTCAGCTTCATCCCTGGGGCACAGCAGTGCTGTGACCAGCCCTGTTCCTCCCCGGGGCAAGATCACCTTGCTCTAGTGCTGTCACCACCTGACTTGCTGTGGCCACCGAACGGAGCACCAGCTCTGCAGGTGTGTCCCCAGTATCCTTGGTCGGGCTGTGGGAACAGACTTCTTTTGTTGCCTTCTGGGAAGAACCACAAAAGCCAGCCCACTCTGGTTACTGTAAAACCACCCCCGAAACATCATTAGTTATGGGATCACATCAAGGGAACGAACGCCTCACCCAAAGGGGGTTGTGCTGGGCTCTGATGGCGGTCTGGGTTAGGGTTTTTTGGATAAAGGAAGTCCTCCTGGTGAGGTCCTTGATGAGATCTGAGGTCCCACCCTACACGGCCGGGAGGATTTTCTTGGCTTGAATGCAGATGGAAAGGGAAGCTTTGGGGCATCAAGGGAGAGGGGGTTTTAAAATCTTCTTTTGTGAGCCCTCCCTTTCTGAAGGCCGGTTTTCCGGGGAGACCTGGCTTGGCAAGCCAGCAGCGCTTTAGCGATCGCAGACACAACCATTCAGGCCACGCTTTCTATTCAAGGAATTGTGGAGTCCCACACAATGCTGGCCTCCCAGCATCTTCCTGTGCCACCTCCTGGTCATCAAACCGGGGTAATCAAAGCCATCCCCCCACCAAGAGAAGAAGCACTAGTTAGTGCAGCGCTATTGCTTTTGGGCACAGCTTTTTGTGCTTCTCCGAGCTGTCAGAATAGGAAGGACACTTTGCTGTAGGTCTGGTCCCCCACCCAGGCTGTACTGTGGTCACATTCCTCCTGCCCACAAAGAGCTGGGGGTAGGGGGTGGAGGTGGGGTACTGCATTAAGTACGACATGAGGCAGCAATTTGATTTTGTGTATTATCAAAATAGTGCGTCTCTGGAACATTTCCACGCTGCTAAATCTAAATAATATGGCCTGGAGCTGTTTGCAAGGGGTATAATTTTTTTGTTGAGGATTTTGCAATATTTTTTTCCAGGCTACTTCAGTTCTCCTTGAATTTGAGGAGCAGGAGAACTGGCCTAGCTTAGACCAACACTGGGGCAGGGCTGTGGACTTCCAGGCAGAAGAAATCTGGCTCACAAACCTTGAGAAATGTATCTGAGGGTTGGGTTTTTTGGGTTTTTTTTTAACATGTACAGGACTAGGCAGGACATTCTGAGGTTAAATTCTATGCATTTATAGGAACTCTGCTAAAGTAATTAAGGACCCAGATTTGACTTGCATTAGCATAGTTATAACCTGGTGGGGAATGTTTTCCATATTCCTTGTATCTATTTTTGTAATGATACTAATCCTTTACATTTCTGTATCACCTTTCATTTAGGGGGACTAGATCCCAAGATACTTTACATATGCAGGACAAAAATACAGACAGACATGATGGTGATATACTTAAAACAGACTGGAAAGTGATGTGATAAATACAATTTCTTGAAAAGTTTTGACAGCCTTGCCTCCTTTTCACCCCTATGTCTGTATGCTAGGGAATACAGAAACTCTCCGTGCTGCTTCCAGGCGTGCACATGTGCACAAACATACACACTCCTTTAACACAAACTTGCCCCCTCTTTCTGCTTTCCACTTCTCCAAAAGTGGAATCTGGCAAGAAGTATAGGAACAAAAATATTCGGTCCTGGTTAGACAAGGCTAAATGACAAAAATATAAGGGCTTTTTAACCAGATTTGTGAAAACATATATTTTACGTGTAAGTTTTTTCAAATTATTGCTGCACTGTTGCACAGAACTTATGAAACCTTAAAAGGTCACTGCTGTGTAAAAAAAGCTAATTGATAATAACCTATTGTCAGTGACGACCATGCTGGATGATTTGGGACTTTCTTATCAGGAAATATAGACAAAACCTTGCAATTTAACCAGCGAATTCCTAAGTTCAAGCTTGAACTCTAAAACTTCCCATTATGTTTAAGTGACTTAGGTGCAGAAATATTCCTCTTAATGGCAGCCTTAGCATATCACCTTCAGCCCACTGAAAGCATGAAATGACTCATGACACTCATTGAATATTTAAAAAAGGAATTCCTTGAAAAAAATCTAGGATTTAGGAACTCCCTTGTTAATAAAATTCAGTTTTAGAGTGTTATTCTTTGACCAATCACATTTTTAGGCAAATGACATATATAGGGCTCAATATTTTCATGCTTCAGAAGTAAAAATCATTTTCTTTTCAAAAGAAGTTGATCATTTCCTTTGACCAGTATAAATCAGTAATCCTGTCAAATCAGTCTGTAACTAGAGCTGAATCATGACGTTATTGTTATACAAAGAACCATTTCAAATGTATTAAGAGGATTTCATTCAGTGTTAATCACATCTTTTTTCTTCCTTGATCTTAAAATTTTTGGAGACAGTATGCTCAGGCAGATTTGGCTGCAAATTAAAGAGGAGAAAAAACAATGCAGTTTTGTGTCTCCTAAAATGTCCTCAGTGACTTATTTTTTGGAGAAGCATGTCACAATCCTCATGTGTGGAACTGCTGCACACAGGGCACGTGTATTTTGGGCAAGGCACCAAACGTAGCACTGTGAGCTCTTGAAACAGCCTGAAACGTGGACAAAACACACCAATGGCTTTGAAAAGCCACATGAGCTGTTTCACAAATGTAACTTAGATACCCAGAAAATGCAACAAGAACAACTTTTGTTATGCTGTCTGGTCCGGAAAGCAATGCTTTTAGCATGTGTGGCTAATAGGAGCCTTAGCTGTGCTTGATCACTTCCCCCATAAGCTGTTTAAACATGAGGCATTAGGCTGGAAAGCTGAGCACTTTCACAGAGGATGGGGGTTAATAATTCACAGCACAAAATCCTGTTTGATCTGCTGAGAAATTCAATGCAAGAGCAAGAGAATAATTTTGCTTAATAGCATGGTGGGCGAGGAGGTTGCCAGAGGCAGGATGTTCTCCTCCTGGCTGAGGTCAGACTGCCAGAGCTGGCCCATGTGGCACCACCTGGAGTTCTGCTGTGCCCCTTCCTCATGGTCCTGCTCCCTTTTGCTGTGTGTTTTACACATGCACATGTATCCATGTCTGAGCTCCATTTTTTCTGGCAGCTCCTGTAGGTGAGTTGTAGATGCGTTTTTGGAAGCTTCCCAAGGCACAGATACTCCCAGCCCACCAGAAGGAGCCTCATTCTCCAGGTGGAGGCTCCCCAGCTGAGGAATGTGCCAATAACGACAGAAGAGGAGCCAAGCTTTTCCCTGGTGTGCGGATGCACAGGTACATTCACTGCTGTGCGTGCCTCTCAGGGCTGCCTGTCACAGCCAAGAGCACGAGGGAGCTGCATAGATGGGATTTTCCTCTCGTGCACATCCTACACATAGCAATTCACTGCGTGCTTCCTTGCAATGTCTAGAGCTGCGTCTTTGAGGAGAATGGAAAATTTGTCAAAATGTTGCCACTTTAACAGAAAGCTGGGTGAGTTCCCTTGTTTTTAATAGAATGTACCTTTCTTTTACTGCTGCTAATGCAGAAAGCAGCTGATCACATTCTGTGGGACTCACATTGTTTTTATAGTACTTTGCCTTTGGAATAAACCAGAGTATATTGCGTGTCAAGAACGGCAAGGATTTTATAGTGGAAGAAAGGCTATGGATTCCCATGGATGCTCTTTCTTTCCTGCAGACCTCTGAGAGAAATTGAGTGCTATGCTGTACCATCAGAGACATAGTAGCTCCTCAAAACCAGAAAAGATTGCCATTTGTCACTTTAAAGTGTCTTCTACATGCACTTGCCTGTTTGGGTTAGAGCATTTCATCAAGCACTTGTGCAACACCTCATCCTAATCCACAATTGCAGCCCTTTGCTGTAATACAAACAGCGATGATAAATTAACGTCTGGCTTGGCAATATTGCTACAGTCTCCAATTCTGAGAAAGTGTTTTCATTTAGAGAAGAGAAATCAAATGGCAGATTCCACTGTCTCTCACCCTTCCTGTCCATGAACAAGCTGGTCCTTGTTGGAAACCCTGTGTAACTTGCTCTGGGGGAGGAGGCACTGTGGAAGCCCCCCACCCTTAAAAGAAGGGCAGCACTTCAGTAGTTATTTCTTGGGGATTTTTTAGTAAACTATTTCAAAAGGAGGAGGAAAGAGTTTCTTGAAAACCAAACACAAAGGTTTCACAAGTAGAAAGACCAGAGCAGGCAGAGGTGAAATGAATTACAAACACGATGTTCCTTCCAAACCCAGAATCACCAGCACAGAAGTAACAATGTGCTGTTGTTCACCTTCCAAAGTCTGGGACTGTTTCTGTACATGATGCAGACTGGATAGTCAAAATCCCTGGATAATCAGCTTCATCAGCTGGGCTCTCACAAGGCAAACACTGCTTCCTGAAGCTGCTCAGCCTGAACTCACTTAACACCCTGGCTGAGACCAAGATGGTGACTGGCATTGCTCGGAAGTGCCTTACCAAAAATAAACATCCACGGAGCCATGGAGCTACTGCTCTTCAGTGCTGCTCTCAAGGGCTCACTGAGTTTCCTGGAGACACAAAAATCAACCAGCAAGAAGCACTCCTGGCCCACTGAAGTGGTTGCATTAGTATGTTCTCTCAGAAAGGACCATGTACTGCTGCTTTTAAGCTGGGGAAGTTTCCAGGCATGTATTTCTGTCCATGCTACAAAGAGCCATGGTGGGGAAGGGTTAGTTATGTTCTTTCGTTGTTTTTCATGTCATACATACATCAGGGTATGATCATGAATTCATACACTAATTTTGTTCAGTGTCCTCACAGCCTTAGAGAAAGTAAAGGCAGGGAGCCTTCGCAAGCAGCATTTGATACCTGCAAACTTTTGGGTTGAGTCAGAGAGCTGGGATAAATGAAAGGGGTATCCCATCATTCCTAGAAACTGCTCAGTTATAGACAGCAGAGGGATAGCCAACACAGCAGGATGCGTGGAGTGCTTACAGGAGTGGAGGAGTGAGGACAGCATGGGTAGCCATACTTCCTCCTTATATACCCCAGCTGCTGCTCCCTCAGCAAGCTCAGCTCACAGACCACAAAGTCTGCATGACAGAACCACAGCAGGGAGATATAAAGGCAGGGATTCAAATGAAGAGTGTGTATTTTAAAACATGAAAACACTGCAGCAGGGTCCAACCCCTCCTTGTCCTTTCCCCTGCCCTGACTACCCTCAGCACCATTAATCTCAAGGAAAACTAGACTGGCCTTTGAGCTAGGGCTTTCCTCTCTGATCACAGCGTTTGGACTACACAGTGTGGGCTAAGCCCCAGATGCTAGAGCTGTGTATCAAAGGCACTCCCATTCCCAGACCGAGGATGCTATGTTAAGGGACTGCCACCTGGCAGCATCTCCAAGGAACTGCAAAAGCACTTCACAGAGACAGAGGTCAGTGAGCATCAGCCTGCGGGAGATGCGTGGTGCGCCTAGGGAAGAGAGATCAGGTCTGCTTGAGCCAGACTGGTGTTGCCGACTGAACGAGCTGGCGTTGAGGGGCTGCTACTGCAATGAAAGACACTAGGCCAGGGAAACATTCATGGTGACAACCTTATCAGGGACTTTCCCACTCAGTTAAGAAGTTGTTCTCGCTTTGAGAAAAATTCCACTGTTTTCCCTCTCTTACTTCAAGCTGGCCGAAGGCACCTGACCTAGTTGTACTCAGTCATGGTCTCTTTTTGGGCAAGAACTAAGCTCTTGATTTGTGAAGATACACCTAGAAAGGTAGGCTTCACTTTGTCCCCACTCTTCTAGTTCAACAGAGAAGACCAAAGGTGACAACTGTACTGAAGAGCAATGTGGGACGAAAAGAAAAATAAAATAATCTCTCTTGACCAAGACCCAGTAACCCAACTTCTTTCATTTTGCAGTCTTCAACACTGCCCCCTTAGCTGGGCTACTTGTTCCTTCTTTTGTCTTGCTGGCAGATGAAGCAAGAGCATCTTCTCAACACATTAACTGGATTTTTTCCCCAGGTAAGACTCTCAGACAGGTTGCCTAAAACTTTCTATATCAGCTGACTTTGAAAAGGAGCATACAAAAAGCAGAAAGCAATTTCTCTTAACATTTCAGAAGACTACAATTGTCCTACCCTTTGGAAAGTGTACTGTGCTACCCAGTAGCATAGGAAACAAACTTCCAAACTTTTGTTTGTAAAGAAACCTGCATGAACAAGACAAGTCTGAGGCTTAGCTGAGCCTGAGATCCCTTTTCCTACAGCTGTTGCTATGCTTAGCAGGTGAAGGGCCCTCGACAGGTAGTAGGAAATTTGGTTATCTTTTCATAATTTATGTATAAATCTGCATACACAGAAAAGCTCAAGAGAGATGGAGAGCTGGAGAGATTGAGTTGCTTTTAATTTTTAGAGTCAGCACAGTGGCTTAAGGTCCTGAACCACATCATTAACACACCTTCAGCTGTCACCTCTCAGGATCATTGCTAGGTATGACAGCTTGGCTAAGCCTGCTGAGCCACGAACACCCTATGTGTGTTCATATATTAAGGCTGTGAAGAAGTTGGTCAATGAATACCAAACGAACATATTTTACCGAGAAAGTTATGACAAATCCCACTCTGCCATTCATGCAAGTCGTCTGACAGACACCAACCTGGGGCCAGAGCTGGTGACCCAGATGTGAAAATATCTGTGCACCCCCTGCAGATTATCCGTGATTCCCAGATCCCTGAGAATGTGGAGCTGAACTCAGTAGGGAATCACTGATGACTTACCAGTCCGTGTGTGCATCATCGATCACCAGGAGGATCTTGGGTTTCTGTGCCACGGGGGGCGTGGGGCCGGCCGAGTGCTCGATCAGCCCCGCGGCCGCTTGCGTGGTTTGCTTCATGGCGCTGGAGATGGAGCTGAAGATGCTGCTGCCCGTAGAGGAGGAGTGCGAGGGTTGGGGTGGCTGCAGGTGCTTCCTCTCCGTGGCAGGAGAAACTGGGGAGCTCGTGGAGCTGTCGGGGCGCTGCAAGTCCATCATGTAGCCATTGGGCAGGTTTGCCACGAAACTGCTGTCTGAGAGACGCCGCCGGAGGAAATTCATGGTTGCAGCGCTGTGTGGAAACTTCCTCAGCAAGAGCAAGGCTGAACAGTGCTGTTACCAATCCTGGAGGATGTCTCTGTGTCCCTTTGGGTACCTCCTTGCAGTCCAGGCAGGCAGGCTTTCCCCCTTGAAATCGTGCTGGAGAAATATGCCTAATTTTTTCAGCTGTGTTTTCGTTCTCTCCTGTGGGAAGAGAATCAAAGACATATATGTGAGATACATACTGTGAGACTGAGATAAGAAAACCTCTTTTGGTCTCTTAGGTACCTTAATCAACAAGAGAAGAAAGGACTGCTGGTTGCTATGCAGTATTCCACACTGCTACAGTCAAACAGGTAAGACAAAATTCGTGTCATGATTCTCATCCCCAAAAGTCTTCTGGTCAGTACAGATCAGCCTGCACTAGCTTAGTGGCTAACAATTCTGTCCCCGTGGAGAAAGAAAAAAATGATTCCAATAAATGTTAATTTTAAAAAGAGAGACATCTTATTTCTGGTATCTCACGTATTAAAAATTACAGAATAACCAGCAAATAATCCAAATGGATACAAACTTGTATCACCTTTGGTAGGCTTGTAAGCAAGGTTCTGAATGTAAGGAAAAAATGTCCTAAATTCAAATAGCATGAAAACAACAAATAGTGGAAAAATTCCCGTACACATTTTGATCAAGTTCAGTGACAGCTGCAAACTACTCTTTTCTGTCCCTTCTCCTCTCTGCACTGAGACTCTGAGCCAGCTGCATGCTGGTGGTTGGTTGGTAGATACCAGCAGGCTGATGTTACAAATTCACTTGTAGGAACTTTGCAGGTACTCAAAACTATAAACTTGGCTGTCTAATCTTCACATTTTTTTTCCTCTCTTGTTGGTGTTTTTGGAGTTTGTTTGTTTGTTTGTTTTGCTTTAATAAGAAAGATAGCTTTCTTCTGCTCATCCCTTCAAGTGAGAAAATTAACACTGTGAAATATAAGTATTTGACCCCTTGACCATAGTATGATGTCTTTGATTTTACTCAGAATATGAAGTATTTCAGCAGTTAAATAATCTCACAGTTTAAAAAAATTTTCACCTCTAGGCACATCCCAGAAAGCAGACTTCCACAGTAATTTCCCAAGGAATTTTTATCTGCTAAGACAGCCTTTGAGCCTTGGTTGGGGAGATTTAGGGGAAAAACAAAAGAAAATTATTGCTGGTAAAACATATATGTTTTTCAAGACATACATATTTGCAGCAACAAAAATGAGAGTTATCCCATACATCAAGTGAGATGAGTCTCATGCATCTTTGGTATCATTGTTAAAATTATGCCTGACCCCTTTCAAGTGTCTTTGAATGACCCCCTACAAATACTGGAGCTGCTTGCGTTCACCTGGTTTTGTCTCCCTTACTGCTCACCCTCTTGTCCCAAACTCTGATTGCCTCCTGATGGCTGAAAATTGTCTTTTCCCAGTTGTCCAAGACAGCTCATAGTGAATCTCCCTCCCGGGACTGTGGGTGAGAGCTCGTGGAGCAACCAAACAGCTTTCTTAAAATAATCTCTCATTTATTTTCACCTACAGGGATTTACAGAGCTTTACAGACAAAGGAGTCAGACCTGTCCATGTCCGTACCTCTTGCAGCCCCCAAAACCTCAGGGAGGCTCAGATGAGCAAGCTACAAAGAG
The DNA here is from genome assembly GCA_013397055.1 of Pachycephala philippinensis. Classification (NCBI taxonomy): domain Eukaryota; kingdom Metazoa; phylum Chordata; class Aves; order Passeriformes; genus Pachycephala; species Pachycephala philippinensis. The sequence goes on from VWZT01011773.1 coordinate 495,833, forward strand.
TCCCTTGGCATGTCCCCAAATCTCATCCATCACCACACCGACTCTGTGGGCATAGGATCCATCCGGAGCAGAGGGCTCCCTGCTGCAGCTGCTGACATTGGCTTATTAATTTTTCTTTTGATTTCTAAGCCCTGGCAGTGCAAGTCCTCTGACTTTGCCGGAGCCTGGAGGTGGTCTTTTCCCAGGGAACGGCTCAGGAAATCTTTAATGACTTCCTGCCACATTTACAGTCGATAACGTATCTCGGGGTATTGTGCTGACTTCCCGCCTGGTCCTGGCACACTCGGTGACTGCACAACATCAGCAGACACACACCAGGGAACACTTTAGTAGCACTGACTGATTCTGCAGCAATTGTTCCAAAATGCAGGTAATGGAGAGTGCCCACGAATTATGAGCTAGCTGCTCACCTCATATATACACCCACACAACACTTGTCCTACTGCAGGAACAGTGAGGGCCAGCACAGAGCCATACACTGTTACCTGTCCAGGATGATCTGGGTGGTCCAGCCAACAAAGCTTTTAGGGGATTTATATACCACAGACTGGGTAAAAATGTCCCCTGCTCAGGAACCTGTGCTTTTCTCCTTGCATAACACAAATAAGAAAAATCCCATCCATTGAGTGACAGTCCACTTGAGAGTAGGTGCAGTCCTGGTTAAAGAGGAGCATCCCAGAGATTTGTCTACTGTCAAAAGGGGTCCAAATGAGTATCCCATTACTGGGCACAGCAATTAGGTGTGCATTCTCTTATAGGGCCTTCGTGTTAACTGGCAAGATATGGGGCATAAATTTGATACTGGTCTTGGGAGAAGCATCAGTAGCACAAGACATATGCTCTTTGCACAACTCACACAACATCAGAGAGCTGCTGGTTCCTGCTGTGGCAGCTCTCAGCCACGAGAGGGAATCTGCCCCCAGCCATACAGGCTGGACAAAGCTCTTGTCACCAGCCAATAACCTCGGAACAGGGTCCATAAGGACTTGTATTTTCATGAAGGTGCTTCTCCCCCACTGCCAGGTGCTTGCACAGCTGCTTCCTCCTCTGAGAGATTTACACTCTCCAAATGAACACGGGTACCTTGCAAAGCATCAGCAAGTAGATAAATGGGCCAATGTCTCTGCTGCGCCCTGCAGTGAGGGAAGACAGCATGGAGGCTCATGACCTAGGGTGTCCCAAGGCTGGGTAGGGCCAGAGTATTCCATGACTTGCATGGAAGGCCCACAGGTTTCCTCTGCAACCGGGCTTCCCAAATTGTGACCAGTGCTCTCACAAAACAATTTATCATTCTTAGTGCAAGGCCATGACCACTATCCTCCTGGACCATTTCAAACAACCATATTTGCAGTGACCTGTCATTTTTTTCCACCAGGAGTTTTGCAGTAGAAGATGTTGCCCAGGAGATGCTGGGAGCTGGCAAAATTCTCTTGTCTAGAGAGTCTGGGATGTTGCACTTAGTCTGGCCTTTGCCTCTGCTGGTTGGCATAGCCTCCACTATCTGCTAAGACTGGGCTGCATGCCGTTGGCTTGGGAAGGAAGGAGAGGAAACCTCAGCACTGATGTCACAGGGAAATCTCCCTCTGGCAAAGCATGCAGAGGTTAAAATCAAACAGGATGATACTGCTGCAGCAGAGAGTAACATTTGGCTCCACTCTGGGGTTCCTGTCAGGACCTTCAACTTTGGCTATCTCAGAGTGATGGCACAGACTGTTCTCTGCTCATTACACACATTTTTCTAATGATCTGGCTAATGTAATTAAAATAGATTTTACCTTTTTTTTTTTTTNGTGGCTTTGCTGTATCGATTTGTCAATTGCCATTAGTGTCACCACAGAGGAGAACTTCTCTGCAATGGGAGCAGTGCAAACTGCCAGGAGGTTTTCTGCCAGCAGTTTACACTGCTTTGAGTACTGGAAAACCTCACAGTCTGCTTCTGCATCACTCACATTTACTGTTATTTAACTTTCAGAAGTAGGCGTTTTCATACAGGCACAGGCTGAGTAGGTTAGGACCTCATTTTCCTACTGCTTGAAACTCTCTGTGGATTCCTGAGGGCTCAGCCTGTCAGGCCAAATCTGGCTCTGTAGCTCTCGTGCAGCACAGCATCCACCCAGTGCACATACAGATCTTACCCGAGCAAGGGAGCCAGGCTGCAACTTTAACAAAGCCAGGAGCCTACACCTCCATCAGAAGCAAGACAGATCTGCTGAGTGGTGTCACTCCAGAGCCACAGGCAGGAGAGCTGCTGGCTCTACACCATCAAGTGGTACGTTCCCTGTGTACAGCAGGCTTCCTACGGCTCACAGGGAGACACATCACCTACTTAATGCAGTGCCAGGCACAAACTCGCCTGCAGGAAGGGAGCTCCCTGCACAGCTGGAAATACAGCCCATGGGCTGCTTCCAGACCAGACAACAGCTCCTGTGGAGTTCCTCAAGTTGTGAGACAAGCAGCTGCTTCTCACTGTGCAGGAGTCATCTGCTGCTGAGTGAAACAGCTGCTCCTGAAAGCTGGCTGGGGAAACGGCAACGGGGCCATGGAGCTGCAGGCTGGGGATCTGGTCTGTACTTCAGGATGGGAAATAATAACCAAGGCACAGGAGAATAAGTGAGTCCTGAGGAAAGAGAGAAGGCAAGAGAGACAGGGAGAGGAGAAGGAGGAGGAGGCACAAGCAGAAAGGGAGGAAGCAAGCAGGAATCGGCTTAAGCAGAAGACAATGCAGGAACACACAGAATCCCAGCAACGTGAGCACCATCAGGGAATCAAAAGGGAACAATGTGAGCAACTAAATGAGGCAAGAGGAAGGTCAATTAGAGCTGACCTTGAAAACAACAGCCAAGAGGCTGGCACTGTCAGCCCCTTACTAACACACAGTTAAACTTCCTGGCTGATATTTTTGGAAGAGCAAGGGAGGATATGCAATCTACTCACTCAGCACACTGACAGCAGCCAGGCACCCACCTGCTTTCTCTCAAGGATATACTCCATGGAGATGCAAGTTATCTCAGAAAACCTGTTGACATGTGTTAGAAAACAAGAACAAAATGTTCACTTAAACCTCTTGTCGGGTTATTTTCTGATGCGTGGTAGGGTCCGGAGGGAACCCAGCTCAGCTGGCTGATAGCTGTTAACCATCCCTAGATTTCCCCTGAGCTTGTTATCTCCTGCTGTCAGGTAATGAACTGACACAACCACGCCAGCCTGCATCTGATTGCTGCTCTTGACAGCCTCAACAGAGCAGTGCTGGGGGCAGCAGGATAGAAAAACAATGAGGAGGGATTATCCCCACACCTCACCATACGGGACTGCACACTTCCTTCTGCCCCACGGGGGGTGGGAAGGTGAGGGGATGCTCCTCACCTGGCAACAACCATTGACTTACACCCCTCACATCCATTTTGCAGATAGCCTTTGGCATATATTCAAGTTTTAATACATTCCCATGGATCCCTTTCTGCCTTCAGGCATACTGACAGAACGTGGGAGTCGACTTCTGTGGAGGGACAGCCATATTAAGAAACTCAAAATACAGCTGGATGGCTTTCCACATAGAGTATATTTTCAAAAAGTATATTTTCCACATATCTAGTATATTTTGAAAAAGAGGAAAGCAAGAGATGATTTATTACTGTCAAGCTTTCAGAGTTTCACCCCGAATGGCTTCAGCATTCCCAAGCTTGGCATAACTTGGGATTTCTTGGGAAGAACTGAAAGCAGGGTAAAACAAATAGTTCTGAAATTAATTAGAATTTTTGTTAGACTTTTTACTTCATTTGCGACAGTCCTGGATTCAAGAGGTCCACGTGTTGAAATATTTCTTGGTATTTTTTAGCGACAGCTGAAATTCCGTAAATCAGGAAATTACAACAATATGGGTCAGAAAAAGAAAAGGAAAAGGATACCCCACCAAATTCTCCCTGTTTTGCAAACCTGAAGCACATACAAAAAGCATAAGAGTTGGAAAGACTTCATGCCAGCCCAAAGAACAGAGGGGAGCAGAGTTTCCATGCTGGTTTTCAGTTTGCAGAGAGCTTTCCCAAACACCAGCAACAGAATACAGCTCTGAGCCAGTAGACACTGGTTTAAATTTTCCAGCACATGTAAAACTACAGCACAAATTCCACTGACACCAGCAAAGCCACACGGTGTCTTTTGAGGCAGTTGCAAGAAGTCAGGGGCCTGCAGCTGGAGGGGGTGCCAGGGCAGGGGAGCAGAAACAGTTATCAGGACAATAATCCTACCCAGAGCCTGAGTCTCCTGCTATGTGTTAGACAGCAGCTCACCAGAATCAGAGAATGGCCTGGGCTGGAAGGGTTCTTAAAGATCACCTAATGCCACCCACCCTGCTGTGGATTTTCACAAGAAGTCAGTCTCTTGAGCATTTGCTTTCTCTGTTCAAACAGAGAGATCATCACAGATGGCAGAATGTTTCTTTGTCAGTAGTGAATCACTTCACAATGTTCAACATGCTTCATTAAGCCACTGAAACATATGAAGGTGCAAGAATTCCATTGTCTTATTGCTGCATTCCTGTAGACCTTAAAAAAATCGTCTCTGCTTGCTTGGGTGGCTATTTAACTGGGAAGTGTGGGTTTCACAAATCTTATTTGTATTTTCCTTTTGCAAAGCTGCCAGTGGTTTTTACATAGCAGTTTCCTGGTGGGGTTACCTTATCTCCTGATAAGGAGATAAGTGGGGTGTGCATATCAAACCAAGTGCAGATGGGACCACTTCCCAAGAGTTACACCCCCATTTGCACAGCAAATGAGTTAGTCTGCTTCCTCTTTTGCCTCTTATTTTGTGAGGAAAAGAAGATGGGGAAAAACAATCTGAAGTGACAAAATGTCGCTGTAAGATCATCAGACTTTCAAGTAGATTGCAAAGGAAGATGACTAAAGCCATGAACAATAGTGAAAAATTTTCTAGTGTGAAATAAATCTGACTATTATGATGATACTCTCTGGCTTTAGTATTCCCCCAAGAACAAATTATGATGTGCTACTTCTTGGAAACAATGTATTACTTCCTCATTTTAGTCTCACTTTGGAAATCCTATTGGCACCTAATGGCTGCGGTGTTGTCTCAGTGGTAATATCCTCTGGTCAATGAGCTTGTGGAGGCCTTTTGTGGCCTCTGTTCAACATCAATAATTGCTTATCAGCAAAGCCAGACCCAGCTCAACTGGAGCAGGCAGTATGTCTAATCCTTGAATGCCACAGGGCCATCTCCATCTGAAAGTCAGTTGAGTTTGCATCCTGGCTCCATTTGTTGTTTCCCAAGAGTACTGTGGTCATTCCTACCCCAAGCAACAGCGACACTAATGCTTCCATTAAGGCTGATAGTTACACACGTGCCAAAGCAGCTCCTCACAGTGATAGTAAAGGAAAGCAGGAGACAGCAGCACAAACCAGAGAATTTGTTTGTTTGCTCTGCATATTAAAGTGGATGAAACTGTAAGAGGAAAGCAAGCAGGGCTCAGAAGGCCCTGTCTTTTTCCTTCCCAATCTTGGATCTGATGCAGTTCATGGTGTGTGTTGTAAGACATGCTCCAAGTTTCCTGCAGCAAGCGTACAAGTCCTGATTTCGTGGTGGTAAGAGTGAAAGTGGCACCAGACACGCCATTAACAGAGCAGGGATTTCCTGCAGCCGAGAGGCGTGCTGCTTTGAAGAGTGCTGATCTGAATAAAATCAAGAAGCTGGGTGTATTTAATATGTAGGGCCTGCCAATATGCATTAGGGCTCATCCAGATAAGAGGTGCCTCAGGGACTGACAACTCACAGGGTCTCAGAGGAGACTGCAGCAGCTTGCCCAGTGCTAATGGGGCTCGTGTCTTGATTGTGATCTCAAACACTTCCTCATTTCTGTGCCATTTTCTTTCTATTGTATTTCAGTTCTGCCACAGTAGACTGATTATTAAAAATGCTTGCAAACAAAATATTTCATTACCATAGAGTAAACTAGATATGTTGTGGGAAAAAAGTGCTATAGGCTGTGAAACAGGAAGAAACAATAAAGTAAGAAATGATAATATACATCAAATAGAAAATTATTAGTTAACTGATAATGATAAGAAGGATTTTCTGTTTGGAGCACAAATTGTATTACTTTTGATATGTTTATAAGACAAAAATCTATAGCATATTTTCAAATAACAAATCTTCAAACACAACTTCATAATTCTTGAATCTATGCTTCTAATTCATTTTAAGGTGCCACAAAAATTCAATTTCTTTCCCAAATGTTCTATGCTTTTAGGGGTTAAAAAGTCTTCCTTCAAATAAAAAGTCCTCTAAACCCTCTGTAGTACTAATACATTCCACCTAAGCTTTGCTGCCATTTGCATCTGACACATTTCTTCCCCTTGCATCATTCCAGGTACTGCCATATTCCACTTTCCCAGATTTTCCCCATATGGCAAGGAACTCCTTATCGTACACTTGAGATTTACTTAACCCGATGGTGTGAACAGCAGATACCTGGAGAAATAAAACCTGTAATTTGCCTTTGTGCAGCTCATTTGCTTTCTAACCACGTTAGATATGCCCATCTCATGTAGCAACACAAAGACTAAGCCAAGAATTTGAGCACGCTTACTGATGTATTTTGATGATGGAAGAGAAAGACAATGTTTTACACAACTGTAAGACAACTTGATGCCAATTCTTTCACGTGATGTAGAAGTGGTGGGAGATTGACTGGCTGGACTACTCCTGCCAAAGAGACAGAGAAAATGAGGGTTGGTAGACCTTCAACTGGAGCACTGCAGGGGTCTGTATTGAGCTCTGTCATAGCCAACCAAACCATGCTGAGCTTTTGTGCAAGATGTTTTTCTTCACTTTTTGCATCTTTAGTATTGATCACATGGAGACACATGAAAAGATGAGTGGGTTTGAGGAACATATCCCTTTTGCTCCCACCATGTATCCACACACATCTCACCCCAGCAAGTGTACAATCCCCTATCCCAGAGCTGGACTGAGCACCCCAGTCTTTGTGACATTGCCAGTGCCTGCTTTCCTGCTGCAACCTCATAAATGTCCATGAGATCCTGCTCTAGCATGGCTGCAGGCTGGAGATGCAAGACAAATGTGTTTGTGGTGCCCACAGGTCCTCTGCAGGACAGTCAGGGGGTAGGTGTTTAGCTCCCTTATAATAAAGAATCTGAACAGGTTTTGAATGCCATTTATGAATTTATGTTATCTCTGTAGGGACACTGTTGATAGAGTTGTATCACCAGAGGTGCACTGTTAAAATTAGAAAGTAGTTTTTAAAAAGCTACTGATAAATTATATCACTACCTTATCTCACTAACCCTCCTTTATCTAGTTGCTGTCTTTCCCAATTCCTGCCTGCTTTCCTATCCAGTCTTTGCACTCATGCTGGATGATGTAGGAGCCCTCCATAATTGGCTCCAAACATGGGATACGGTGTTTAGACAAAAAGCATCAGAACATACAATACATGAGTGTGGGAACTGGATTAGATTCTGGACCCAGATGAAGTTCTGAGAGGTCAGGCTAGTGGGCTGTGCCCAGAGATGGAAATAAAGCACAACATGATTTTAACAGTGTTCTGCCATCAGTTTGGGGAAGGGTCATGCAGTGTCAGTGCCTTTGTTTCCCATTTAAGAAGATAAGCTGTATTTTTCAGAGTGTAGAGATGTTGCAAGGCTCAGCTCATACACCTCCATGCTGCACCTCTGAGCCAAGCAAGGGCAGCTTCGAGAGCTCTGCTTCCCCTGCTGATCAATAGGTGAATTACCTATTGAATTAAAGCTTTTAAGGGTTACAAAAGTGGTCAGCCTTATTTGAGAAACCAACCACCAAACCTTTCAAGACCTGGAGAGTACATAGCCACCGTGAGTGGGAGGCAAAAAAAAAGCTTTCTTGGAGGAAAAAGGTGGCACTTAGAACAATTCTGTGACAGGGAACATAAAGGATGAATCTGCACAGCTATTTTAGGTTCTCCTTCTGTGCTTTGAGAAGTTCTTTCTCAAGTAAAAAAGAGAAGGAAGGGGAAGAGGGGTAGAGGAGCATGGAGCAGCTCTGCAGCTGGACAGCCCCAGCAGGGCGCTGTGAGAGGAGCTCAAGCCATACGCATTGATGTGAGCTCTTGCTGGGCACACACAGTATGGTGTGAATTACTGGTTACAGAGAGCATGAGCATTGCAGCAGGCAGAGCAGAAATGGGGACATCCTAAAAACCTCACAGAGAAGTTACCTGAGAACCACACTGGAGCCTCCCTTTCCACATCTGTGTCCTGACTAGCAGGACAGGGGGAGGCAGTCACTACCTGTGTGTTTACACATTGATATAGGTAATGATAGGAGCAGCACTGCAAAGTATTCCTATTCCTCTCCAGGACAATCTACATTTTTCAGAGCTCGGTAGTGCTGTCCCACATGACTGAAGCTTACAGACTAAAGCCACTTTTACTCTGGATACGCATTTACAGAACAAAAAGATGTGCCCAAGAGTAGACTGCAAGATCAGCTGAAGAATCCAAAACAAACTCCACAGAGCTCTGAGTAACAGCTGGAGAGCTGCCTTGATCTGCTAGGTTTATTTCCACCTCTTGCCCAGACAGAGTGCCTGTGCTCTCAGGATCATAAAGGTCAGAAAGTTTGAAACTTCCTGGCCCCATGATAACAACTGCATCTCTTTGTCATCACAATGGAGGCACAGAACTTATTAAAAAACCAAACCAAACCAAACAACAAACCCCAGAGCATAACTTCCTAGCTTCCAGATTTCAGTGGCTGGCAGGGATGGCCAGTGTTAAATAAAGCAGGCTGAGGAAGTGTGTTTATTCCCTGGAGCTTTGCAGAGGCACTCACCCTGGCCTCCTCCTGTTAAGATGACAAGCCAAAATCTGCCTGTGCTTACACTTGCATATCCAGTGTTTTCCATAGGTTTGAGTGGAAGGGCAGAGCTGGTATTCCTGCATGTTGCAGTACAGCAGTCAGTTCTCTAAAACACACAGAACATTACTCTTTGCTTCAAGACTGCACACAAAAGAAAACCAGTCTTTGGGGTTTGTGGATGGAAAGACCAGTTCCTTTCTGTTCTTTTCTAAAGGACTTGAAGCAAGTCACTAACTACATAAATAAAGCACAGAAAGGCTAAATTGGGTCACGTTTGAAAGAGACTGATCTGTGCAGTGATATAAATACAGATTGCAGAGGTATTCAATAATACACAATGTAAGTACAGCAACTGTTTAAAATTAAATCTACCTGAAAAACATATTACTTGTTAACATGGAAGGATATACACAGTTCTCAGCTCAAATGAGTACTGCTAATGTCACTGGAGTCCAATTTCAGAGCTGATTATGGCAAAAACTGTTGTTGATGCCCAGAAAATGATAATGTGTATGAAAGTAGTGTATGAATGATCTTATATAAATAAGCCGGGTTAGACACAAGGAGTTCTGTCCCCTTTCTTATCTACTTCAGTGCAAAAACAGTAACCAAACATGTCCCAGTGATGGGGTTATAAAATCTGATATCATCATTGAACTTCATCAAAGTATTGAATCACCTTCACAGGTTGGTGGTGGGCCATGCACATCCACATGTGTTTTCCTAAGAGTTGCATGAGCAATCCTGGTTTAATCCCTTCATATTGGAATAAAAATGTAAAACAAGGACAAGAGAGGGCCATATTGTGAGCACAAATAACATACACTGCATGATAACAAATATATAGAAGTCCTTCACTATCATCAGCTTAATCACTTGCTCTTGTCTTGCTTCAGCTCTCCATCATTAGTATCTCATTTCTGAAAGAGGATAATTGCTTTGGATCTCTTCAATTACCACTAAAGCACTGCAGAGCACTTGTAAAAATCAAATGAATTTGAAGACTAGGATCATTGAGCTTGTCCTCCCACTAGTGCAGCTTGTGTAGTTTCTCCCATCTCCTCCCGTCATGAGTTTATAATTTCTGATTGAAAAAACAACTCCAAGGCTAGTTTGTAAATACTCACCAGCTGGTCCAAACCAGTTGTGTAGCTAAGCCATAGTCCCTGCAGCAAGAGTAAAGCAACAGCTCCCTGAGGGAAGAAAACAGTGTTTTCTCCCAACTTCAGCGAGGACTGCGTGACCGTATGATACCCCAGTGCAAAGACACTTGCTTAAGCATCCCAGGAGAGCTCAGATGTTCATGCTGTGAACCAGAAGCTCTCTCCTGGGCAGCTAGATCTTGAGCAGCAGCTGCTGACAGGGTGTCATGTGCAGGGCTAGGCAGTGCCTGGCAGCTGTCCTGCCTGAGCTGATTCTTTACTGTGTTGCCCTGAAAGTTGAATAAAAAATATTGCCAAGTGATGCAGGAGATGGCAGCTGGTTTGTTATTTATTGCTGATGATTATTGAATAGGGCCCCGAGCAACCTGACCTAGTGGAAGGTGTCCCTGCCCATAGTGTGTGATCTTTAAGGTCTCTTCCAACCCAAGACATTCTATGATTCTATTACTATTTCACCTCCCCCACCAGGTGCTACCCCTGCCCATACCATGAAACAGGCATGTGCTGTGCTCTCTTCAAAAAAACAGTTTTCCTTACCTGCCCATAGCCTTTGATGCCCTATCACTAAGCATGAAAACATGCACTTAGGAATTTAGACAGCTAAAGAGTTTATTCATTTTTCACCACCTACTCTGTTCCTGGAAAATATACTGGTCTTACAGCATTGTGTGAAGTAACCAGCTATTGCTTCTATTAGCAGAACAGGGCATACAGAAAAACTGTAGTAATGATACTTATTTAACTGGAAACTATCTCAGAAAGCAGAAGGTCAGTTCCTTCCCTTCTAGCTCAAGCAAAATTCTTATCAACTTCTAAGTTGATATTTTATTCTGGAATAATAAAAAAAAAAACTGAAATAAAAAAAGTGATCCCTCTCTTTCTGAAGATGCTGGAAGGCAGATGATCTTGCACAGCTGGCATGACTTTTGTGAGAGATGTCAGCTGTGACTTCACAAGGTCCGAGTCTGCCCTGGGTGACTAAAGGCACTGTCCTGCTCTGAGGGTCACGCCTAAGGAGGGGACAGTCTGACCCTGGGGCTCAGCAAAAGAAAGAGGTGGCACTTTCCTTCAAGAAAGAAGCATGACATATAAAGCCAGAGGCCTGTGAACTGTGACCAAGCATCAGAGACATCAAAGAATCTTCCCTGGAAAAGCCTCCCTGCACATTAATAGGAACTGTCAGCTCTAGCTCTTGACAGGCGCCATCCTTTCCTATGCCTTGTGTTTCTCAGTAGCTGGTGCCTTGAATGGCCTCAAGAAACTCTCATATGCGAAACTGCCCCTGTGGGGAGCAGCATGGGAAGCCCTGACTGAAAGGCTCTGCTGAATTATTAAGGTTGCCCAGAGTAAACCAAGGTAACCTTCATGCGAATTCCTGTCAGCCTCCTTCAGTTTTATTATAAAGCAGCAAACCCTACCTCGCCTACTCCTCTCTCTCCTGCTAAAAGAAACTTCACAAGGCTGCTGAAGTAAGAAAGCCTGCCCAAAAGATTAACTAAATACACACAGGCCTATTTTAGATAGAAGCATCAAGCTAAATACAGCAGCCTTGAGCTGCTGGAGGGAGCGCAGTGTTTCATCCAACCCGTCTTTCCAAAGTGCAATCAATGATTTAACAAACATAAAGGGAAATACCAGCACTGAATCTCATCTTTAAGTAGCAAACCAAAAAACTTTGGGGCTAAAAAAAGAATAAATGCTTCCTAGCTTGTCACACCATTTGGTTTTGTCAAGCCCACTTCAGCAAACAGCCGTGCGCCAAGCGTGTTTCCCTGCCCACATGCTGTGTCCACAGCCCCCGGCAGCTGCCAGTGATGGGCACAGTGCATCAGAAGTGTGTGTGGTGACTCAGGGACAGGAACACATGGTACCATCACCTCTGGCACCATGTGATCATTCTTTTTCCCAGACTTACATTTTATTGTTCACTGCTCTACAGCACTGGCTGTAAACAACTGCGCTGCGCTGGTAAGTTGGATGAGAAAACTCCCGATTTTCCTTCTCCAAGAAGGATCTGTATTTTCTAGCATCATCCTCTGGAGTTTATCAGCTTGCTCTGCAGAGTCAGGAAAAAGTGGTTCTGCAGCCAAGAATGTCTTTGACATGTTCCTGGGCTGTTCAGCCCTACTCTAATCCCAGCAAAGCACAGATAAAAGTGGGGGAGAAAGATGACGGCATAAGGGATCTGTTCTTTGTGTTTTACAAAAGGAGACAACCACACAGGGCCAGAATACCCTACATTAAAAATAATACATTTTATCTAAAAAAGGGGTGTTACTATATTTTAAACGACAGATTTTAAGGGGTCTGAATCATCTTGGAGCTGAATGTTCTGCTGCTATTGGTTTTGCTTTTCTAATAGCTCTATGTAAATGTGCTTATGTTTGCTTATAAACTTAATTTAGTGCTGGTGAAAGCCTACCAGTCCTTCTAGATTAAAAATATTTTGCATTGGCTACATAAAAGGGATGATGTAAGCATTTCTGGCCGTTTTTTTCCAGCAGGCTTGGAAGTCCTGAGTCGCAGAGGAGTGGGACTTTCTTAATTCACTTGGATGGGAATCAGTAAACTCCTTATTTGACTCTAAATTATGTGAGTGGCTTTAGCTGTGTCTTTTACCAAAAAGTGGTCAATTAGCGTATTTTCTTAAATGGCTCTGTGGTTTTAAAGGGCTAGAACCAGCAAGTTAAAATATTATTTCCTTCTTGTTCCATTGTCAACTAAATGTAACATTGAATTGTAAATTAAAACATAGGGCTTGAGGTAGCACACTTTTTAAACTCGAGGGAGCTCAACAAACAGCCATTTCAAGACCTGGCTGAAGACACTGTTTGCCATCTTTTAAAAGGAGTTGGTACGTGTATGTTTGCTCCTGTGTATGAGAAGAAACAAGGAAGACAATGCTTTTCCACAGTTTCCAGTTGAAGTATACAGGGAAGAAGTGTTGGCTCTGGCTCATGCTGAGAGCAGGAAATAAATCAGCCAAAACCCATAAAGCTTGGCAGAACCCAAAATTTCCTTCTTCCAAAAGAAAGGCACACCCCTCTCTCTTACTTTGTCCAGCTTTTCACATGGCTCTTGAGTCCTACCTTTGTCCTACCTTTTTCCTCCCTTTAACACAGACTCTGATTTCTTTTTCAGACACACAGGAAAATAATGCTGTTTGTGTTCTTCAGGCTGGAGTATGACAACACGGCAGCTCTCTGTCTTGTTCATATCCCAGTCTGATAGTTCAGAGAAAAATTTAATGTGCTTTTAAAAACAACGGTAGTTACTCTCCCAAAGTGATATGAAGGTAATACTCCCAATTTCAGGAAACCTAGAAGAAGGGTCTTTCCTACCCCATCCAATTCACTTTTACCCCCCTCCCCCCATGCCAGTCCACCACAGACCATCCTGGGAAGCAGACAATCTTTTCTTCCCCTTCCTGTGACTCTGATGGCAATACAGAATTCAGCCCTTTGCAGTGAAGGGCTGCCACCAGGACAAAAGATCATTTCCACCCCAAGGCCACACCACAGACTCTTCCTCCTACTTTTCCAAGGCCATGTCATAAGTTTTTCTCCCCTTTATGAGCAGCGTCTAAATTACAAGCACTTGCCCTGGGCCACCTTTCTTGTGGCCAGTGTAATCTGCTAAGGGCAGCAGAGCCAAACTGCACCCTTGCTTTAGCGTTTGATCTGCCCAGACAGAGTAGAATTATTCCTCATTAAACAGACAAGAGATGAGTGTCTGGAACCTGATAGCCATTAATACAGACATCATTAGTTCTGCATAATCACTTCATTTTCCTTGATAACTCCATTATAAATATATACGAGTCTACAGTACTAGACTGGTAAATGATCTGCTATGGTTGCTAATCAAATCTCTGTTATTTGTCAGCATTGAAAAAAGCTCCTTAACATTTTCAAATGTCTAGATGAGAGAATACCACAACAAATCACAAAATGTGGGAGGAAGTGAAGAATTATCCAGAATGGAGAGAGAGCATGGCTTCCCCACTGCTTAAACAGAAAGGAAACCATTTTATCCCATAAATAAAAGGCCTATCTAGAAATTGGAAGATTTCCAATTGTTCTTACCAAGTCTGTTTGAAAACTTATGATCCAGGGCTTTGTACACCTCTGGGAATGCAAATCAGCCAAAACCACAGAGGCCTGAAGTGAGAAGAACAACACTGGAGTGAGCAAGAGGGAGGGATACGTGTGGCACAGCAGTGACGTCGTTTGACACATAATGCTCTTACGACAGCTCTGAAAATGCCCTGGGTGGTTTGTTTGACATTTAGAGTTAGCAGTTTCACCTACCAATAGATTATCAGATCAAGTTGCTGCAACTTTATCAGCTATTAATTGTATCTGGGCCAGGACAGCTCTTTGTAATGCCCACCTGGGAATTCTAGGCTTATTTGCTCAGCTATTAGAGAGACAGGAAGGGGATTTTTAGCCTAAAAGGATCCAAAAAGAATTAAATATCCTAGAGTATTTACTGCAAACCCTGACATTTCCAGACCAACTAAAAATTGATCCTACACCCCTATAGACAGAGCAGGATCCTCTGAGGGGAGAACACCGTGATGCAACACACCAGCCACAGTGCAATAAGAAACAAACTCACTTCTTTCTCTTTTTCGTTTTTTTTAATGTTTAATGAGGATAATACTGTTTTTCTCGTTGGAAAGTGCAGTATCAATGACATAAATAAAAGAGCTAACATTAAAATAATTAAAGCAAAAATCCTTGTTGCAGAGTAGTTGTGAAAGTTAAGGGCATTACGTTTCAGTCCTCTGGTGTAGAATTTGCAATACTGCAAATCCTATAAGAACACTTGCTCACACATCCCATGTCACCTCAACCCCCCCTAAAAAACCCAAGAAAAAAATGGCACCCTTTCTGGGGGAGGAAGGATGATGTGGAGCACGCAGTGGCCAGTTTGTTGTAATTAGCGTTAACATCAATGAGGAGCACAAGTTTTGCATCCCATCACGCCCCTCATTACTAGAGTACATAACCTCCTAACCTCCACCCAAGAAAATGATATCATTGCATGAATTAATCATCTGAGCAATTAATGGCAAAAAAAGCGACCTCAGGTTTCCAGCACGGTGTCTGGCACCAGTGAATTGGCAATGACGTCAGCTTCCCTGGGAATACACTGGCATTTTGCCCATTCCTGAGCCTCCCTGTTGCCTCTGAGGGCAGAAGCAAACAATGTAGGCACCCAACCGGCAGTAACTGCTGCAAGCCAACACCAGACTGCTGCTGCTGCAGAATCAGAGGGATGCTTCTCCTGTCAAATCCCTGCGTGCATCCCCCAGGGAAGACACGCTCCTCAAAACCGGCAAGAGCAGAGGACTTCCTTTGATGTGCAGAGAGAGGCACTCTCCAGGGACAATGAGTATCTGCCCACTCTTTAGTAGGGAGAACCTCCTGCTCTGCACCTGGGAGCTGTGCAGCATTTTGCAGTGTGTGAATAAGCAAGTTATTTGAATATTCCTCTGTTTCTAGGGCAAAGGGAAAGAATTTTATTATACTGGGGAGTTCATTCTCAGATGGCCAGGCTTGTTTTCTTCATTTCTTAGCTCACTATGTTGCTGTGGGTGCTTTGAAAGCTGGAGTCAAACTCAACTATGACCATATGCCCTGTGTTAGATCCATTTTTTATTCAGCTATTCCAGGTGAGATGAGGAGAGCCTGCCTCTATCCTACGGGAATCTGCAACACATTCCCTTCTTTTTTTATCACCAAATACAAACATCCTCTGCAAAGTGAATCCTTTTCCTGCTTTTACCAAGTGAGTACCTCTTTGGTCTCCCTTGTGGTGCATGCACAAGCTGTGAGACAGAGGGGGTCAGACTCAGCCCATCACTGAGAAGCACAACCCAGAGACTCCAGGAGATGTCATGGGCAGAGTGTAGACATGAACAGGGAGGTGCTCTCTGATGGGGATATCAGTCATTTTCCTCATCTTCAGGCCACGTGAGCAAACCACAGAAAAGAAAGAAGTTTGGGCAGAGGAAAGCTGACCCCTGATGTAAGAAATTTGGTGTCCGGGAGGAAGGAGAACTTACATGGGCAAAAGGGTTTGGCTAATCCCAAATAAGCTGTTTTGTTGCTTCTCCCTGTGGAGCTTTCTGCCTTACTTCTCTTTTTGGAGGGAGCCTCTGGCTGTTGCTTTCTGAGCAAGCAGAAAAAGCATATCTCCCTCCACACGCACCATAAGAATTAGTTTCCAACAGAGATGAGATATCCACAGGTGAGCAACATCTCTGTCTCAACAACACTTTCCTCTGGATCCCAGCTTGAAAAGAATGAGGTGCTGAATCCCCATGAGAAGCAGCTAAAAATTTTAGTGCCTTACAGTGAGCTGTGATCCCTGCTCCAATCAGTGACCAGGATAAGGTTACCCCAGTTCAGGACAGCCTTGTCTTACAGGCTTGCAAAGATGTAAGCTGGAGAAGTGTGATTATAACATCATCACTGCAAACGACATTCGCTGTCTGCATGGCTTAATGCCACTTGCCACATTTGTAATCCATCTTCCCCCACCTGCCCTGTCTGTTCAGCAGTCACTTGTTATCAGAGCAAAGGCAGTGAAACAAAAGGAAGGGCAGAGGCTAATTTGCTTGATGTGGTCCTGTTCTTCCAGATAACATTAATCTGTGCGCTCTAACCTGATCCTCAGAGATGCTCACCTTTGCATCATTAAAAGAGAAATAACAAATCTGTGGAAGCAACTCAATAAGCTACCGCTTTAGCAGCAGGCACAGCAGGCAGGATGGTTTGAGCATCAATTTCTCTAACCAGTCACATTACCTGTGCCGATTCCCAGCCCATCTCCCCCTTGCTTTCCAGGTGTAGCCAGCTCAGCAGATAGGATTAATCCACTTTCGTACTCACTTGCGTTCTCCATGTTAGAGAATCTGATTACACAGATTGCCTGCAATTTATCTCCACCTGCGATGCCTAATGCTCCAGTCTGATCTCCTCTTTCCCATTTTAACATCTCACTGCGTGTCCAGTACATACACGGACACATGCACACACACTTGCTCTGTTTTGTTTGCAAACAGCTCACTAAGAGCCTCGGCATCTTCATTTTCAATCAAACCAGAAAGCACTACTGTTTTCCCCACTCTGCGCATGAGGTAATTCCTCCCTCTGGACTCCCCTCGTCACGTTTATGCTGCACAGGCTCCATACGCTGCTGCTGGATCCACACAAACCACAGGAATCTCGGTACAGACACACTCAGTGAACATGCAGCATTAGATAGCCCTGCAGCACGTATAAAGACAAAGGCACAGGCTACATGCACTGAGCAAGTGCCACCACACGCATTCCTGTTCCCTCCAAACCCTGCAGGAAAACATTGCCTGCAGAGTGCTTTCCTATAAACAAAAACAGCTTTTCAGCACAGGGTCAGTACATGATTCAGGAAAACCCCGTTCGCACCCGCTCCCTTACCTTTCCTTTCCTTATTCTGCTAATCCAGGGGCCCTGGACCGATTCACTTTCCCTCCTGCACACAAACTGCCAGTCTGTCCTGCTTCACATTCACAGCACACCAGCAGGATTCACCGTCATCCCATTCTGCCGGATCCTTATCGCCCTATTGGCCAACGCCAGACAGTAAATTCAATTAGGCTCCTCCTTATAACTATATTATCACAGGAACAGGAATGAATAATTTAGTAAAACAACAAGGGTGTGCAGGCTCCGGTGTCACAGACTTCACCCCCACTGCCAGGCTTTTATCAGAGAGGCGGGTAAAGAAACCAGAATCTGTCTGTCACTCCTGAAAAGGAGACCTTAGATTACCCACTTGTATTTCCCATTCCATCCCTCTTGTCCTCCTCCCCCTAAGCCATGGCATTCCCATTTTATTGTTGCACTTCCATCCTCAGCCCACAATCCAGTATTTCCCTTGTGAATGGTCATTACCATCTCAGCGGATGCAGAGATTTCTGCCCGGGCAAAGCGATACCGCAGCGCATCAAACTCTTTGCCTCTTCCCTGAATGCAATATGTGAGAAAAGAATGAAGCCGTTCTGGAGAAGGGAGTGACAAGACAAGCAGACCACAAGGAAAGGGGAGAGTCTGCCTCGTATCACAGTACCCTCTGTAAAGCAACTGCGCTGTCATCCCATCAGTTCAGACACCCAGAGGATGCAAGTGCATGGCTCCTGAAAGAGAAAGGTTCATAGATGCACTGCCCAGGGACTGTGATTTCCCATGCCTGCTGTGGGAGTTTGAATCCCTACATAAAAAAACCCACACCAAAGTGGAAGTTTACCCCCAAACCAAATGACTAAACCATTCTGGTTTGGCTTTTTTTTTTCCTGACTAGAAATTTGCAGTGACAACGATCTGTACCTGTATTTCCTAAGAAGTAGTTGGTCCCAAGATGAACACTGCTCTTTTTCTTCAGGTGATGCTTTGTTTGAAGAGTTACAGAGCATTGCAGGTTCCCTCAACAGCAACCTCAGGCTGCCTCAGTTGCCTAAAGAGTTTGATTGTTATGGGAGGAATAGTGGAAGTGGAGGAACTTGGCAGGACAACCCTTTTGCACTCTCAGAACAGACCAAGCAGCCAACAGGGATTTTTAATGGTCATTCACAGCATTATTGAAAGCTACTGCTAATACATGTTTGTGTGCACAGTATTTACAAACAGCTGTATCATTCCACCATAACTGAAAAATAAACAGGCAGGATGAAGCTGCAGTTCTTCTTCCCTTGGAGTCCAAGAACACCCTTTGCACTCTGCTTCCCATGTGCTAATATTTACTCAATAGAGTCTATATATCTACTACCACAACGATGAGAGGTTCAAATTTGCACTAGAGCCCAAACTCCTTCAAGCAACTCCTACACCAGCTCTCAGTTTGGCTCCTCTCCCAGGGCTGGCAGGCTTGGTAGCCTCAGCTCTGCCTCCAGAGCCAGTAGGGACACCAGGGTGAAGTCAAGCCCAAATACCAGCAAAGCTACAAAGGCAGATCACTGGTGACAGACCAGAAGTTTTCCTAAAGGCAGTGTCTTTCTTTAGGCACTGCCTTCACATTGAAAGACTAGCAGGAATCATGGGGGCTGCCACAATGCATGGAGGTTGCCACCTCCTAAATTGCTGGGCTGTCTACCTCTGTCTCAGTCCTAAAGTAAGATCGAGCCGTGCTGCCTTCCCTGGGAGAATAGAGTACAGGGACAGTGGATGCTTTTGCCCTTCCAGCTGAGTTCAAAGTGATTTAAAGGGTGAAAAGGTAAGAGTCTCAACCAAGTTTTGGTCTTTCTCTGTTACGGACTTCTTTGCCACAAAAAGGGACAAAACTGCCCTCTTGCTCCTGAAGGTGCTTCACTTCTGAAGAATGGCAGCTGCTCTTTTCCTCCTCCTCTTTCCCTTGCATCCATCCCAACTTTTAAGAGCTTTTGTGTTAAAGGAAACCCTGAATTATGCACTTGGTGGTAGCCTCAGAGCAATTAAACTAAGCCATGTGGCAAGTTGCCCAATGTCACTACCAAAGCTCAGGATGTTTTAGCGTCATTTATTGAGGAGCTTTTACATGATGCTTACTTAAACCACAAAAAGAGAGCAAATTAGGCTGTTGCCATGACAACTGGAGAATCTGCTCAAAATTCAGGAGATGCTGTGGAGGGGGGAGAGCTCTTCAGTGGAGATCTCCGCATCATGAATATGGCCCTTGGTTATCAAATTCCTTTCAAGTTAATTCCTAGCATCAAAGCCTCCCTGACAAAGGCTGTAATAATTGGGAGCAAAGCTTGGCTAAAGAGGGAACAAACCAGCCCTCCCAGCACTAATGTGAATTTCATTCTGGTGAGAGGAGCTCAGCTGTGAGGTCCACAGAGCAATCACAGAGGTGGCAGCACTACTACAGGAACACGTATGAGGCAGGGTGAAAGAAGGGGCAGGGGCTTCACTGCACACAGGCACTGAAGAGAGAGGCAGATCCTCAATCTCTGGGGCAGTAAAGATGAGTGACAACTTCCACAGAGGACAGGGAGAGGGAGAGAAGGAAGAAGGGTCCTTGTCACCTCTGGTGGAAACCCTCTGGAAGTTGAAATAAGCTGAGCAAAGTCTTTTGCCAACCCCAAGAAATGAATTAAAGCAAATAAGAGAACAAAATGGCAGGATCAATGGTGTCAGAGGAAACTGACAAACTCAGCAAATTGGAAGACAGGCTACTACACTACAGTTCTTTTGAAGGAATTAAATCTTTGGTAGGATTGTTGAATATTTTCCATCAAACCTGATTCTCTGCCTAATTTTTTTTTCTTTTAGCTGAACATTTTTTCTGTTACAAGCCTTCTAAGAAAATCATTATTTTAATAGAGATTTTTCAGTGAAGTCTTTTGGTTCTCAATTGCAACAGCTGAAGTATTGTTGGCTGAAAACAAAGAACATTACTTTGGAAAAATTCCAGAAAGTTTTGTAGTGTTCATAGAAGATCTCTCCTTCCTCATAATTATTTTTGATTAATTTATTGTCAGTGGAAGTTTTGGTGTTCTCCTTTGAAATGATGCCTTACTGGGCATAAGCCCCTTTTGGAAGGTTGCAGCAGTAAGTAGGAGCACATCGAAAATTAGGGAAAATTAGGCACACAGACAAATGGAGTAAATTGCAGAAGTTTCTCTTCCTCCCTCTTCATTCCCAGACGAAGAACTGTGCTTAGCAATGAAAATCAGAAGCAATTGAGAAATTTAAGGATAGATAAATGATTGTATTGTAATGAGTGTTGTACTCCAAGCAGAATACTTGCCAAGCAAAAGCATACATACTGTAGGGATCCAAAAGTTCAAGAAATTATGAAAAAAAACCACTAATAAAAACTACTCACTTTCAAGTGTTCCCATATCCGACATCCTGTTCATCTTTTGAGCCCCGAAATTGATTGTCAGGCTGCCATACTTGGGATGTTGTGGCAATATTTCAACACCTTGAATGAGAGTGTTGATCTTCTGATGGGCTCTTCTTCCCAGTGCCTGGGTTTCACATACACAGGTTGCTCATAGTGTCCAATGTCTGATTGATTATAACTGAATAGAAAACAAGGCGTTCATTTGTTATCTATTTGCAAATGAGACTGGCTATTCCCTTTCCTGCTCCCTCCCTGCTACTTTGCCAAAGCCTTGCACAAAACATTTGTTAGGTGATCACATTTTAGCAGCAGGAGTAGGCTGGGCTGCACACAAGCCATGTAGGCTTCTTTTGGACCCACAATATGTGGCAGACACAAGAGGTTGAAGTGAGCTTTTTTTTTTTTCGTATTGTGACAGCCTCTTTAGCAGATGTCAGTTTGGCAAATGTGCTCGTGGGATGGCAGGAGCAGAGGAATTTGAGGGACAGGTTATGTGGAAAAAAATGTGAGGAACCTGAGGAACAAAGAACAGGGGGATAGAAAGAATAGAGCAATGCATAGCGGAAGAGGAATGGGCTCCTTAGAAGTGTCAGGGATGCTATTTTCTGAAGTGGCATGCCTTCGGGACAAGTTGAATTCACATTACCTAATCAGATTGAGGCATTATTCTGGGGCTTCAATGCTACTGCATATGTGTATGGTGGTCTCTATAAAAAGCATATTACCATCCCACTGAAAACATCTTTTATTATCCTAAACGTGTTCTTAATTAAAATAGTTTTTCATCCTTCAGCAATAGTGACTTATTTAAATAAACTTTCCAGGAACTTTTAGGTATCATGTCTTAATCTAGGGAAAGAAAAGCAAATAATTTTTCTACTGGCATTCTTTACTTACTTCAGTAAGCAAAGGTGAGGAGCGGCTGAGGGAGCCGGGGTTGCTTTGCCTGGAGAAAAGGAGGCTCAAAGGAGACCTTATCACTCTCTACAACTGTCTGAAAGGAGGCTGTAGCCAGGTGGAGATTGGTCACTTCTCACAAGAAATAGGACAGAAGGAAACTGGCTCAAGTTGCATGCACTAGAGGAGGTTTAGATTGGATATTAGGAAAAAAGGTTTCTCACAGAAAGGGTTGTCAGGCATTGGAACACGCTGCCCAAGGAAGCGATTGAGTCACCACCCCAGGAGGTATTTAGAAGACAGGCATATGTGGTGCTTAGGGACACAGTTCAGTGGTGGACTTGGCGGTGTGAGGCTAATGGTTGGAACTGATCCTAGAGGCCTTTTCCAACCCAAATCATCCCATGATTCCATAATTCAGTAACATTTTTCTATAATTAGCTTATTCATTGCAGTGACTTCTTGCTATCTCAAAGACAATAGCAATGAGGCCTTAAAAAGCCGTGTTTTATTCCACTATACTATTCTTACACAAGAAAGAGCAAATATCAATTTTTCCCATGAGGGTCTTTGAGTGAGAATCTATTTAATAGCAATCAACTTTAAAAATATATAACTTTTTCACCAAGTCCTGTGCCATGTTTTGCAAAGCACCATTTCTAGGCTGTTTTCCAAGGCAAAAATAATGTTCCTATTTACTGGTGGTACAGGTTTTCCCCTCCCAAAGATCAGAAAAGAGAGACCTGCCCTAACTCCACGTCAGCATAGGCAATATCCCAAAGGTTATAGCACTCATTTAGGATGCAGGAAACAAAAGTCCCAAACTTGAACAAAGCCAACAGGAGATTCACCTCTGGGTCCTCCCCAGGGCAGAAAGTAACTGCACCAAGATTTTTTCAGCTATTCAGGGGAGAGACTATTGTTACATCTCCTACAGAAATTATTCTGCTGTATAGAGACTCTGCAACACTGGGCCAAAGACTGAATGGATGACTAATGGCCAAGACATTTGTGGTGGTTTAGTT